>KZ308876.1:134974-145951 GCA_000376725.2 Ladona fulva
TTTATCTCTCTAAAAACCTAATTCTGGTTTTTCATCGCGGGCGTATAAGGCCCGAGAAATCGGGATGAACATGAAGGTACCTCTTCAGGAAAAGTGTGGCGCGAAAAAAATTTTAAAGTTTAGCATTCTATATCTCTGCAAATATACATAACATTACCGCGATACTTTGTGCCTTATAACTACGTAACACGGAGTGTACGAATAAAAAGTTTCATTTTCCCTTATGCTTTCCGTTGGTTTAATATTTGACTGTAAATATTACGAATTTCGTTACGACGCCGAAAATAGGGTATATTCAGCTCACATTTACAAAAATAGACCCTCTCGAAACTTTTCCAAATTATTTTTAAAAGAAAGTGCATGCTTTTGTCTCTCTAAAAACCTAATTCTGGTTTTTCATCGCGGGCGTATAAGGCCCGAGAAATCGGGATGAACATGAAGTTACCTCCGCAGGAAAAGTGTGGCGCGAAAAAAATTTTAAAGTTTAGCATTTTATATCTCTGCAAATATACATAACATTAACGCAATACTTTGTGCCTTATAACTACGTAACACGAAGTGTACGAATAAAAAGTTTCATTTTCCTAATGCTTTCCGTTGGTTTAATATTTGACTGTACATATTACGAATTTCGTTACGACGCCGAAAATAGGGTATATTCAGCTCACATTTACAAAAATAGACCCTCTCGAAACTTTTCCAAATTATTTTTAAAAGAAAGTGCATGCTTTTATCTCTCTAGAAACCTAATTCTGGTTTTTCATCGCGGGCGTATAAGGCACGAGAAATCGGGATGAACATGAAGTTACCTCCGCCCGAAAAGTGTAGTGCGAAAAAATTTTAAAGTTTAGCATTTTATATCTCTGCAAATAAACATAATATTATCGCGATACTTTGTATCTCATAACTACTTAATACGAAGTGTATGAATAAAACGTTTCACTTTCCAAATGCTTTCCGTTTGTTTAATATTTGACTGTAGATATTACGAATTTCGTTACGATGCCGAAAATAGGGTATATTCAGCTTTTCGTGTTTATTGTATACAAGTTTCGTGTTTATTGTATGTTAATTTCAAAATATATAAAATGCCAAACTTTAAATTTTTTTCGAGCCATAATTTTTTGGGCCGATTTTCCTTCAAATTTTCTTCTCAGATTTCGCTCATAGAAGATTTCTTATTACTTTTTGTAATAGAGCAACATAGGTTGTATAAGAATACCTAGTTTTGTTTTGCTCAACGGAATACTGCGTGAGATAACGTGTCTCAAACTTGCTAAAGAACGCTGTCTAACTGTAGAAGGCTGCGGCAGGGGGTCAAACAAATGACTATATCTCAGCAAATATTTCATCGCTGGATGTAAAACTTGGGAAATGTTCATAGAAGATATCAAGTTATGTTCACACAAAATTTCATCGAAATCGGTGATGGTCGAGCGGGGACCGTTGGTCCACTTGTCATGGCATGGCCCGATAGCAACATCTGTATACAAGGAAATAATTTACACTTTGTAGTTAGAAGATAGAAGAGTGTAGTAGATAGAACTCCTATAATTCGTTCTGATTCCTTTGATAAATGTACGGACAAGATATTTTCAGCTTTCAACGGTAAAAACAAATTTCCAAAGCCTCAATATTTCTGTTATGATAATCCTAAATCCCCAAACTTTCGTTCTATACAACAACGGAATGAATATAGCGTATTACCGTAAATGTAGCTGAAACGCATACTGTTTGCTAGGAATGCTTGAAAGAATACAGTGAATGGAAAATGCTACTTGCTTGATTACCCCAAAAAGAAGTTGTGTGATTTCTATGTGGTTGTATTTATGTTACTTGTCCATAAGCAGAATAAGGTCCGTGTGGAGATGATTTTCATATAATCTTCGACTTTGTTGATACAGTAAATAATACTAAACGTAAAATTAAAAGCAACAATTTTCTCATTTTCACTTAAAAGTATAAAGAAGAGGCTTTGCATCACAGCTTAAAACTGTGCGGTTTTTTGGAAGTATAAGAATAGCTTCCTTAAGCTTAAACTATTTAGGAATGTGACAGAGGATAAGATGTAGCGACGTGGAGCTCTAACAATTAGATTTACCTTAAGGTAACCTCTTTGGAGAACTGGAACCAGCTGAGATGATTCTGCATCTTCAATCACGCTGCAGCGATCAGGATTTTGGTGTCAGCATCAGCTCTAGTTCCTCTGAAATCCAATTCGTTCGGGTTTGATTGGATAGACGTCCCCATAGGCGTTCGATAATTGGACCCCTCCGTAAAGGAATATCTGTATCAATTGTGAATATGGATCTTCTATTAGCTTTACATGATCACTAACTGAGGCAATTGTATATAGCGCAATCATTTTCTCTCCGCATGGTTATAGTCTGGCCAAAGCATCGTAAAATCAAACTCCAAAAGTCTATTTATGGCAAATTGGGCAAATTATGGTATCATGTTTGCAATAAGATATTGCAGGGACCAAATTTACAATTCACGCTTAGTTGAATACCAGAAATATACCTATTGCGATAATTTAGCAAAATACTTTTCTATGTGCACATAACCTATAGGAATCTGAATGTATTTTTGTAAAAAATTAAACTAAGTTACATTGCACATTTAAAAAAATATGAGGATTCTATGGTTTCATCCTCCTGTTGTTAAAATGTTTGTTCTATCACTTCTATATCACATAGTTGGACATGTGTGGACACTTTGCGGAGTGGTATAGAAGTTGGAATGAAGATTTAACATCTGTAAATAAGAATCTTATAAATATTACCCAAATCAAACGAGCGATTTCTGTAAAACGGACGAAGGAAACCGGTTCAAGATGAAGGCAGTATTTAAAGACGTTTCGGGATTTTATGTGAAGCCAATTTTACCTCAATTTTCAATTGTGAAAAGAGTTTGAAGCTCGTCTGTTAACCGAAGCATTTTTCAACTGTTGCTTTCTTATCCTTTCCGTTATCTCTTTTATAATATGAACTCTCTTTTCAGATCATGGCCTTTTGCTTCACTATTGAAATCATTTCTACGCATAAATGGAACTAATTTTGGTATATTCCAATATTTATATAAACCATGATTATTCCTACTGCCTTCCAGGGAAAACATATTAACAGTAGAATCAGTGAAATATTTTTGAGTGACCCTCACGATTAACTTAACATGGAGTACCTACATACGTTGTATGTGCGGAAGAGCACTCAAAAATCTCAACATCGCCAAGAGGATAACCTGTAGTTGTGAAAGTGAAAGAAAGACCTCGAGCGATTTTACTTTGCACTGGTTAGGCCTTACATTGAATAATTATGTTAACTTACTAGAATTATCAGTTAGTTAATTAGTTAAGGTACAACGAAAAGAAATACGATATGTAAAGAATTGAACTAAATATCCGTGAGCGTTACTCAGATTCTCTAGGAAAAAGGAAGAAAATCCTTAGAATATGGGAGATTTAAAGAAAGGCTCAATTTATGTGGTAAATTTACATCTACATTAGTACCCTGCAAGCCGCCTTCCGGCGTGTGGCAGTAGAAGGTGTAAGCGATATTACGATATCTCTGTATCCCAAGCCGTTATTATGCTGAAAGGAAGATTAAGAAGAAGATGCTGGAACAAGTCGCTTCAAGGCTACATTATTTTCCGCGAATGATACGCGGCAAATAATGGAACAGGGAAGTATATCCATGGTGCATACAGGTACATTATGGACCAATGATAAACAAGTGGTGAGATGGTTGTGTGGCTCGGGTAATAAATATCCGCTACTGTATCCTAAAAAGAGAGAGAAAAATTGTTTTTTGATAATCTTTTGAATAAATTGTCAACAGCTCTTGCGATAATGCTGTTTAATCCAGAAGCATTTAAATACTAAAATAATTAATTATGCCTGTGAATAAGATTCACATTTGTCTTTGAATTATAACTGAAATGCCATTTTGTGTCTGATGTCAAAACTCCAAACGCCATCGTACGATTTAAGGAAACTCTTTGCTTTGCTACTTAGAATTATACGAAAAGAAATTTACTGATTTACGTAATAGGAATTCAATGCAGTCGCATTCGGGGACCTTCCTATGCAGTTTGTTCTCTCCAATTGATTACTGAATATGTGATTCTTAATACATCTTAGTAACAATTATAATGCGAGGGTTATTCGGAAAGTAAGGTTCGAATCGCCGCAGTTAATCGAATGTTGATCAAAAAATAAAAACCGCATACACACCCGACTCCCGGCATGCCTTTCGCGTTAAAAGACGCAATTTTCAATGGTATTGTTGCAGTGTGCTGTTTAAAGTGTCAGCTCAAAATGTTTAAAACAATTGATCGGTCAGCCGACTGTGACATTCGTTCAGTGATTCGGTTTTTGACAGCATGGAACGTTACAGCGGCGGAAATTCATCGACAAGTAAGTGAAGTGTACGGCTCAAATGCGATGAGTGACAGCAAAGTGCGTAAGAGCTTTCAAGGACGGACGGGAAAATGTCCATGATGAACCGGGATCAGGCCAACAATCAGTGTTCACAGAAGATTTGGTCAATGCCGTGGACGGAAAGATTCGTGAAGATCGGCGATTCACAATTTCAACAATTCGTAATTCACAATTTCACAGTTTCTGTAAAGGAGTTTCTCGGCGGCAACGCTTCGCCGCAGATGACGAGGTGAAAGAAGCTGTTGAAGACTGGTTACTCTCACAGGCGGCAGACTTCTATGACTTCGGCGTACAAAAGTTTGTAGAACGTTATGTTTAAATAAATATGGAAAATATGTAGAAAAATAGAAAAATATGTCTGTAGCTAAATAAAATTTTTTGAAAAAATCTGTGATTTTTTTGTTTATAATAAATCGGACCCAACTTTCCGAATAACCCCCGTATTACATTAAAAAAACTCGCCAACTGTCCATAATAACTGCGTCGAACTCTCTTTAATAAGAAGAGGTATGAAAACATAAAAACGGCTCAAAACACTTCATTGAGAGAAGGAAATATTTATTTTTTATAGTGCTTTATTGACTTATGACATCGACATATTACATATATCGCAGAAAAACTACACCTCGTTTCGAAGTGCATTTATTCAAGATAGTACACTTTCCGTTGCAATGATCCATGCATTGCGAGAAAAATGCATTTTTGATGTGATTATCTTCATCATATTAGAAAACACTGTAAAGTTAATTAGCACATTGGGCAAACGGTAATGACGGACGATGTGATTGGGGTCTTCTTTTCATTAAGGAAAGTAAAAAATTGCTTTTGAGTTTTCAGTGGATAAAACTTATACTCGTAACTCTTACAACATTTCTAATATATACATTTAAATTCTATGACTTTTAATAAATTCTCTCTCTCAAATGGCTGCGAGAAAGTTTGAAGTAGAGGTCGACATATTGCAGACTTTGCGCGTTATCAAGAAATTGGAGTTAGCCAAGGGGAAAGGTTGAATATTAATGAGAATCATTTAGTCCCATGGAGACTCTTTCAGCTTCCAAATTCATTTTTGGACGAAACGCCCGTCTTGGGGGAAATATTTGCAACTTAACGTACCACTCCTTCGCATCTTACCTTCTTTATTGCGTTCCAAAGCATTCCTCTTTATTTCACCCTCTCTGAATGTTCTCAGGCATTTGCTCATTCTCGAATTCTTCGTCATTTACGCTTCATTCCTTGAATTTGCTATTACAATGCAAAGAATTTATTCTCCAGAGATGGCGAAAACTTTTACCTCGAAGCCAAGCTAATTCACCCCGAGAAGCTGGCGGCTGATTCCGGGCGATTTAAATTAACTATCGCATTCATTTCTCGAAAACTCTTTCTGAGATGTTCCTTTCTCTGTTTCTAAATTTCAAATTAAATCGGAAACTATAAAACTGTTAGCCAGAACCTCATGATATATCACTTTTGTGAATGTTTAACACCATCATTATGATTAATTTTTCTCCGATGAATCGCTCTTTATCTTGTAAAGTAACCGTTACAATATACGCATCATACATAAAAAAGAACAAGCATAGCTTATTTTACAGTTATGAATTTTCCTCTACTCTTTTCAGGCAATCTTAATGCGCTCTTAATCTTAATTCTGCACGTTGTTAACTGTAATAACGATATCAGCTATCTCGTCGACGAGATCTGTTGTGATAAATTTTTTAAGGCTTACGTCGGTAACCAAGTCTTCCATCCCTAAGCGAAGACCACTCGAAGGTTGCTATCATAATACTACTGTCGAATCTAAAATCTCCCTTGACAAACCTATCCACTCTTTTACTCTCGATGAATATCCCATCAGAATCCTACTGGCTAATCTTTGCATCCTGTCTGTATTTCCTACTAGGCTTCGAATAGGCTCTTTGAAGGAAAAATTATTACTGGCAAGTGTTTAATTCCTTGTGATTTTAATTCCTAGGTATTTATGATGTCTCAAGAATTCCAAAGCATGTTCTGAAACATGATACGGTGCTCAGGTAATATTGAAAAAACGGGTAAAAGACATAAATATCAGCTATAATTGGATAAAGACACTAAATGAAATAAGCATTGTTTTGTCTAACATTGTCGGGGAAGGTGCTAACATTAATGTGTATATATGTAGATCATAGAGAAAACATATCGCGAAATGTCTCCCAATATTTATTTATTATGGACTAAATAATAACAACTAAGCATAAATATAAACTACTACAATGAAAAATAAGATATCGGATATAATGTAATAAGATATCAAACTTTTCTGTTACAGCTTACAATTTCTATTATGCGTTAGTCACTCCTTCTCCCTTTTATTTACACCTATTAAATGTACATACTACGAACTTCATTCTACGTTAAGACGTCAACGATTCAGTGAGAATAAGGAAGAAGATGAAGGCAAATAAAAAAGCATAGAAAAGTTCCCGTGACACTTTGGATATGAGCTAGGGCCTCATATACTTGATAGTGGCCAAATTAGTGGAACATTTACCTCATGGTTTTGCCTTTATTTTCCTCCTCGGCAATCTCGCTTTAATCCAATTAGAGTTGTTACAAAGGGATCTACATCCAACCAATTTCTTTGATGAGTCCATTAAGCCCTTTCCTTCAATTCAAGATATTCCCCGGCGAAGCTATCTCTGCACTTGTTATGATCGTCACCAGTTTTCTTTCTCTTTTATAGTCACCAATCCACCTGTCACATTACTAAAGCACGGAGAATTGAGCTTTTCAAGCGTCATCATTCATTATGAAGCCATTATCGGACTGTTTTGAACGAGTAATTACGGAAAGGTTCCCCTTCGAGCGATGACACCACTTTCAATCCGTTGAAAGCGCTGCGAACGGTGGACGGCATGAGATGACGCAGCCCTTTTCCTGCAATTGACTCACACCTACCCGAAGCCGTTCTTCTTTCCTTTGTATTCGGCTCTATTCTTACTCTGCAATTCCCCACGCCCTCTGACACGAGTCTCAAGCAACGCTCCTTTCATTCCACCAATTAACTCTCGTGTCCCGGGTTCCTATTCCGGGGAAGATATCGATGTTTGCCAACCAAATGAGGTTGAATTCATGAAATAACTAAGGTGATCAAGGCTTTCAAGAAACGATATCCCTCATTTTACTTTACACTATGTTAACGTAATATTTTTATAATGTAGAGTAATATTTGTAAACTTTTAATGTTAATTTTTAAATTCTTAAAATCTCTAAGTATTTTTTTGTTTATAATAAATCGGACCCAACTTTCCGAATAACCCCCGTATTACATTAAAAAAACTCGCCAACTGTCCATAATAACTGCGTCGAACTCTCTTTAATAAGAAGAGGTATGAAAACATAAAAACGGCTCAAAACACTTCATTGAGAGAAGGAAATATTTATTTTTTATAGTGCTTTATTGACTTATGACATCGACATATTACATATATCGCAGAAAAACTACACCTCGTTTCGAAGTGCATTTATTCAAGATAGTACACTTTCCGTTGCAATGATCCATGCATTGCGAGAAAAATGCATTTTTGATGTGATTATCTTCATCATATTAGAAAACACTGTAAAGTTAATTAGCACATTGGGCAAACGGTAATGACGGACGATGTGATTGGGGTCTTCTTTTCATTAAGGAAAGTAAAAAATTGCTTTTGGGTTTTCAGTGGATAAAACTTATACTCGTAACTCTTACAACATTTCTAATATATACATTTAAATTCTATGACTTTTAATAAATTCTCTCTCTCAAATGGCTGCGAGAAAGTTTGAAGTAGAGGTCGACATATTGCAGACTTTGCGCGTTATCAAGAAATTGGAGTTAGCCAAGGGGAAAGGTTGAATATTAATGAGAATCATTTAGTCCCATGGAGACTCTTTCAGCTTCCAAATTCATTTTTGGACGAAACGCCCGTCTTGGGGGAAATATTTGCAACTTAACGTACCACTCCTTCGCATCTTACCTTCTTTATTGCGTTCCAAAGCATTCCTCTTTATTTCACCCTCTCTGAATGTTCTCAGGCATTTGCTCATTCTCGAATTCTTCGTCATTTACGCTTCATTCCTTGAATTTGCTATTACAATGCAAAGAATTTATTCTCCAGAGATGGCGAAAACTTTTACCTCGAAGCCAAGCTAATTCACCCCGAGAAGCTGGTAGCTGATTCCGGGCGATTTAAATTAACTATCGCATTCATTTCTCGAAAACTCTTTCTGAGATGTTCCTTTCTCTGTTTCTAAATTTCAAATTAAATCGGAAACTATAAAACTGTTAGCCAGAACCTCATGATATATCACTTTTGTGAATGTTTAACACCATCATTATGATTAATTTTTCTCCGATGAATCGCTCTTTATCTTGTAAAGTAACCGTTACAATATACGCATCATACATAAAAAAGAACAAGCATAGCTTATTTTACAGTTATGAATTTTCCTCTACTCTTTTCAGGCAATCTTAATGCGCTCTTAATCTTAATTCTGCACGTTGTTAACTGTAGTAACGATATCAGCTATCTCGTCGACGAGATCTGTTGTGATAAATTTTTTAAGGCTTACGTCGGTAACCAAGTCTTCCATCCCTAAGCGAAGACCACTCGAAGGTTGCTATCATAATACTACTGTCGAATCTAAAATCTCCCTTGACAAACCTATCCACTCTTTTACTCTCGATGAATATCCCATCAGAATCCTACTGGCTAATCATTGCATCCTGTCTGTATTTCCTACTAGGCTTCGAATAGGCTCTTTGAAGGAAAAATTATTACTGGCAAGTGTTTAATTCCTTGTGATTTTAATTCCTAGGTATTTATGATGTCTCAAGAATTCCAAAGCATGTTCTGAAACATGATACGGTGCTCAGGTAATATTGAAAAAACGGGTAAAAGACATAAATATCAGCTATAATTGGATAAAGACACTAAATGAAATAAGCATTGTTTTGTCTAACATTGTCGGGGAAGGTGCTAACATTAATGTGTATATATGTAGATCATAGAGAAAACATATCGCGAAATGTCTCCCAATATTTATTTATTATGGACTAAATAATAACAACTAAGCATAAATATAAACTACTACAATGAAAAATAAGATATCGGATATAATGTAATAAGATATCAAACTTTTCTGTTACAGCTTACAATTTCTATTATGCGTTAGTCACTCCTTCTCCCTTTTATTTACACCTATTAAATGTACATACTACGAACTTCATTCTACGTTAAGACGTCAACGATTCAGTGAGAATAAGGAAGAAGATGAAGGCAAATAAAAAAGCATAGAAAAGTTCCCGTGACACTTTGGATATGAGCTAGGGCCTCATATACTTGATAGTGGCCAAATTAGTGGAACATTTACCTCATGGTTTTGCCTTTATTTTCCTCCTCGGCAATCTCGCTTTAATCCAATTAGAGTTGTTACAAAGGGATCTACATCCAACCAATTTCTTTGATGAGTCCATTAAGCCCTTTCCTTCAATTCAAGATATTCCCCGGCGAAGCTATCTCTGCACTTGTTATGATCGTCACCAGTTTTCTTTCTCTTTTATAGTCACCAATCCACCTGTCACATTACTAAAGCACGGAGAATTGAGCTTTTCAAGCGTCATCATTCATTATGAAGCCATTATCGGACTGTTTTGAACGAGTAATTACGGAAAGGTTCCCCTTCGAGCGATGACACCACTTTCAATCCGTTGAAAGCGCTGCGAACGGTGGACGGCATGAGATGACGCAGCCCTTTTCCTGCAATTGACTCACACCTACCCGAAGCCGTTCTTCTTTCCTTTGTATTCGGCTCTATTCTTACTCTGCAATTCCCCACGCCCTCTGACACGAGTCTCAAGCAACGCTCCTTTCATTCCACCAATTAACTCTCGTGTCCCGGGTTCCTATTCCGGGGAAGATATCGATGTTTGCCAACCAAATGAGGTTGAATTCATGAAATAACTAAGGTGATCAAGGCTTTCAAGAAACGATATCCCTCATTTTACTTTACACTATGTTAACGTAATATTTTTATAATGTAGAGTAATATTTGTAAACTTTTAATGTTAATTTTTAAATTCTTAAAATCTCTAAGTTAATGCTTTTACATGTCAAATAATTTATTATATGTAAAAATGATTTCTAATAGTATCATAAGACTGATATGCATGTTTTCTTTATTTGTATTATTTTGCACTATGGCTTTATTCTACTTTCGTTTTAAACTTCGTATTGTTATAGATTTTTACCTCATTATGCGAACGTAATACTTCAAATCTCTTTTATGTTCTCTGTAACCTTTATATTTTGTAAAAAATTGTACCAATGTGTATTCCTTATGTAATTTTAAAGCTTTCTTCGATTTACTATTTTCTTTTTTACATTTTACTATTTTTGTTGTTAAATGTAAGAGAGCATTTTCCCCTAATAAAGGTCATTATTATTTTGAAGGCATCTCTTCACTGGACCAATTTTGTTCGAATGAAAATCATTATCAATGCAGAATGATTAAAAAAT
>KZ308876.1:157540-204401 GCA_000376725.2 Ladona fulva
GTGAGATAATTAGGGTATATTAATATTTTTTAATAATTTTATTTCCATTATAGGAAAACCTGAGCACAGAAGGTAGTCCAACAGTGAAGTTGTTTGGAATCCCAGGAATGGATTTTTATAAACTCGTGCAATATTTGTGAATAAAGAAGCATTTTCATAATGAAAATTCTAATGAAATTTATTGAGGCAGGGTCTAAAGAAATACTGTGGACTTCAAAGATGTTGCTGGCCGAAAGAAAATTTCAGAGAGTGGCGTTTGAGCAAATCCAATTAAAACGTAATTGGATAGCTGCCATTAATGTAATTTACTTGATCGATTAAGCGAAAGCAACTTCAGAGATAATGTAGCCGATGTAATGCGTCCACCATGTTACATAGGCCATAGGTGACCAACTTTCCATTGAAATAATAAAATTTAATCACAGCCATTTCGGGCTAAAAAAGTGAGATAATTAGGGTATATTAATATTTTTTAATAATTTTATTTCCATTATAGGAAAACCTGAGCACAGAAGGTAGTCCAACAGTGAAGTTGTTTGGAATCCCAGGAATGGATTTTTATAAACTCGTGCAATATTTGTGAATAAAGAAGCATTTTCATAATGAAAATTCTAATGAAATTTATTGAGGCAGGGTCTAAAGAAATACTGTGGACTTCAAAGATGTTGCTGGCCGAAAGAAAATTTCAGAGAGTGGCGTTTGAGCAAATCCAATTAAAACGTAATTGGATAGCTGCCATTAATGTGATGGAGAAGGATTAAGAATTAAATAACTTCCCGTTAAAGAGAAAAATTAGTTTCCATTTCTATAATTCGTTGAAGAGTACAAGACGTCAATAACGTTTTGTTAACTATTTGAAAGGACAAGTTAATATTTACCAATAAACTCAATTCGTAACGAAAAAGGATGAATGATTTTGAGCTTAAGGGCTAAGAATAATTCTCCTAAAAAATGAAAAAATCCTGATGGGACCAGGATTCGAACCTGAAATCTCTATTTTTGGAGGATGCTTAAGCTAGTCAAGCTATCGAACCGGAACATACTCTAATTTGGGACACTTTGCAGGAAAGGCAAAATGGTTTCTTCCGACTTTGAGGCATCGTCCACGTCTAACGTCCTCGTTTAGGAACCGGCCATACGAAGTGGCTGGAAGGAAAACCCCTCGTAAGAATTGCATACGGGACAGGACCAGAACCAGTCCTGGACTGTTTTATGAGACTTTTCACATGCCCATTTTATTATTCACTGAGGGAAGGAATGTCTAGTTGTCAACTTAAAAGTAAATGGAGAAAAGTTTGCGTGCACGGGTTAACTTAAAGTCCTATCATGGAATGGCATATGTATAAAATTAGGCAGATGAACAATAGAAGCAGCTTTAAACTTCCATGAAGCGAAGTGTTACTTAAAACCTTGAGTAGGATATCAGGGTAAATAAGTTATATGATTTTTTGTCTGCAGAGCTCTGCTATGAAGGTGTGATCCAAGGACGGTAAGTAAAATATAAAAAAGAAGACTAGAAAACTGGAAGCCTTTGAAATTTTGATTGACGTGCACCAGTGTTTTAGTCAGGCTAATTAAAAGATGGGTTTTGGGAGGGTTTCGTTTAAAAAAAATACAACCAAGGATATCGGAATTAGTGAGTAAGATCTTGAGATAAGATTGATTGTCCGAAAAAGTAACTGAAGATGAGATTCAATGGAAAGGAGGACATCAGTTTTATTTATATATTCCATAATTTGATAAGAAAAGGAGATTAATATATTGGAGACAGACCTTGTGTTTAATCGAATTTTATTTTCTGAGGCAAAATGATCCTAGGGAACTTTATATGAATTTAATAATCTTATCTGACTATAATTCAATGCTGAGGAGCTCAGATCCTTTCCGGTGACTCCATAATTCTTTCCTCATTTGTTTCTTGACTGATTTTCAAGTTTTTCAAATATTTGCGAAGTGATCTTTAGTGCATTGCCTTTCTTGCTTCCAGTAAGTAAATTACGAACCTCAATGAGAAATTTCTTTCCATTTAACCAATATCTGCCCTTCAAAGAGTAACTCCTGCATTTAGAAAACATTCTTTTTCCATCGAAGTCGAAAGAGTTTAAGAAAATCCCTCAGAAAGCCATTGATTTTGAATCTCATCCCTAGCGTTTAAGAGGAAAGCAGTCTTTTCTCTTTATTTAAGCATTTTATGAAAATAATTTCCTTAGCATATTTTACATAAAGGAAATCTTTGTTTAAAGGATATTTAATTAAATAGTTCCAGAAGAACAGGGCGTAATTGAAAAGCGAAAATAATGTATCCGAGAGATTAGAAAGGAATATTTGACAGAAAAAATCCTGCATAAACAATTCTTTTTCAATTTTAGTTTACATTTATGATTATAAAAATTATACAGGAAACTGACAAGAAAGATTTTTTCTATATTTTACCACTGAAAATATTCAGAATCAGCAGAAATTTTGCGTTATATCGTGGAATAGTTGATTTTTTAGTTTCTTTGGTGTTTTTGTTCCTTTTCCTGTAAAAATGAATGGTTCAATAAAAGATAACATTTAAGATATGCAGTTTATGAGGTGAATATTTGAAAGAGCAACATTCCGAGCTGTGTTAATCAAATCAAGCAGAAAATACATGTTTGTTCTTGCTATCCATTATACTGTTCCGAAAAGTCTAAAGATGATATTCAGCAAGCTTTCTTAACTTAGATTTAACCAAAGTGATAAATGTTTACCAAGATGCCACGTAAACTCTTTATTTCTTCTCATGCTGCCGTTCAAACTTTTCAGCCCACTATGCTCCTGCATACCTGAAATATTTATTTGTATTTAGAGCGATAAACAAATGGATGGACACGTAAACGACAATATTGTCTCTCCAGAGCGAATGCGATAACCGAATCAAAACAGCGCTAAAACTCCCTTTAATCAGACTGTTTTCGAGAAACAACCAATATTTCCAGCAATGGCTTGTTTCCTTCTCGGAGTTTCCCATTCGCGATGCTTTCTCTGCCGGCGTCTGGCGTTCATCGGCTTAAGATCTCCTAGCGACGCCCCACTGACTTCCCATCAATTCTGCGAAATAGACCGCAATGTTTTGAAGCCTTAGAGCGCTTATCGTGTAGGTTGGGCTTCGATCGATTCACCGGAGCACTCCATTCATTCCAACCCCACCTCAAAATCCTCTCGTCACTTTGACAGCCGTCCAGCCGTTGCTGACTTACTACTGCATCTCGAAACCAAAACAATAGCTGCATTTCCACGGTAATATGTGCTATGTTACATTCCGTATTACCTAAGGAAGCACCTTTTATTTTATGTAAGATGATGCGTCACATAAATAGCCTTCGCTAGCTGGAATGAGATTTTCAAAGGCATTTAAGTAAAACGGGCAGAAAAACTGGCTAAAATAAAACTCGTAATTTATTACGGACTTGCGTTCAATCATAACTTCCACGAGTACGTCTAAGGCAGATCATACCATCACAAAGTGGCTTAGATATTCCTTTCGCTTATTGTAATTTACGTTATGAATGAAATATAATTAAATGTTTGGTAAAGAATAGAGGAAAATGCATGTTTCGTTTACTTTTGCCACAGTTTAGTTCATGATTATGAAAATGCAAGAGTGACTGAGGTATGAGTGTTTCTGAATAATGTCATTCATTTTCGCCATATTTTATGGAATGCTAAGAAAATTTTTTTCGTAGAAGCCACTAACGTGGACTTTTCTATATCTGTGTCCTTTTCAGAATGCGTTTCGTCCAATGGACGTTTACACAAAGACGTTTTACCCAAAAGATGGCTCGCTGTGAGACGGTTTACCCAGGGGACCTTTTACCCAGGACTTTTTACCCAAGAGATGACTTACAAAAGAATCTTTCAAAGGGTATTTCACACAACAGCCTGAGGAATTAGTCGTTGCGAAGAGAAAGGACTGAATATAATTTGGCCGAGATTAAATATTACTGTACGTGTTAATACGCTTGTCTCCAAAACATTCAGCGTCGGAGTCCATGTCTATGTATGTACCCAGCAAGCCGGCTTATGGCGTGTGGCAGGGGGTTGATGCACCACGACTCTACTTTTCTAATCGATTACTTTCGCGGAAAAATGAATCCTTGAATCGATTCGTTCTAGCAACTATTTCCGTGATCTTACTCACAATGCCAGAACGGCCAATGTGACATGGAGGACGCATCCGAAATTTTGCGAATATAATCTCCGTTAGCAGATAGGTTATTGATCGCTCAACTTTGGAAACGACTGTCTGAAGGGATTTCTGTAATGTTTGATACTACGTTAAACGTTTGACATATATTCTACTAGATATATTAGATATATTTCGATATAATAGTGCAATCTCCACAAATTTGCGACACGATATAAGAACAGATAGAACGTACTTCAGAAACGGTACAGGGAAAATAATATCGCTCAGTTGTTTACGTACATACATGCAATTTAAGCAGCACATCATTGAAAATGTTATACACATTTGAAATAAATATTCCTCAAAAGATAGAGCTAATGTAATAATTTACAGTATTAATTTTATATTTCCGTGTCATATTTGTAAATTTAACACACTTTCAGACATAAAATACTGTTGAAAGAGGTCTAAAACTTTTTCCATTGTTCTGTCGGAGCGAATGCAGTTGTAGTTAATTCCACATATATTTTTAGTACTCCGATCAAAGCCGCAGAGAAGGCGTGGCAAATTGCCCGCATGCCCCAGGCTCAGCTTTGAAGTCTGCCAATAAAATAAAGTTCAATGATACATATGCACATACGTTTTTTGACCGACCGAATGTAAAATACGAAATTGTACGGAGAATTTTCGAACAGACCGAGTTTTGAAAAAATTAATGAAGCGCTTCATTTGGTCCGAACTAAACGTGAAAATTTGGACTTTTATTGGCCTCAATGGTTAAAAATCGAATAAAAAGATAAATTACACTGTTAAAAATAGCCAATGATATGTAAAATAGGATAAATGAAAAAGAGCCGAGTCTATAAAAGCGATTGTTCTAAAATTCATTGAAAATAGATTCCGATAAACCTTTCCAAAACACATCTGTTTAAATATGTCACAGCATCGATGGCTCTTTCGACTTGCCCACAGAGAGCGAATAATAAAATCTTTGTCAGGCCCCAAATGCAATAAACAGAGGCAAATTTACTCTACCCTGTAACCATGAATTATTTGAAATTGTTAACGTTATAATTCCCGTTATATACAGGTTATTTTCTGAAATTTGACTCGAAAATCAGGTCGCTGACATATATTACCAGAAAGCCAATTATCGCAGTTTGGAAAAATTCCGAATAATAAAGAGTTATAAAAATGTTTATAACAATCAAACGTTATTAATCGGAAATACATGTTTAACATATATCCATTTGATGATGAATAGCGCTGAAAGGCATAGTCGATAAAACCGCTTCAATGATTAGCAGAATGGTTGCTTTACTCTTGTTGTGTATCAAACTGTATCCTAAGGAACACAGGATTTTTATCGAAAAAAATGACAATTTATTTAAACAACTATGTTATTTTAAATCAAAGCATTAAAAATTTAAGGGGTGCCTAGGAAAAGAAATCAACAATATAAAGCTATACTGCAATGCAATTTGAACTTTTTGTTTTGACCATAGAGGAAGAAAAAGAAGAGGCCGTTGGGATTTTTCATAAAGAGATGTGCTTTACTGTAGAATGTCCTTATAACTATTTTTCCACGAGCAGATTTTAGTACTTTTTATTACAGCATTGCTGCATACTATCAACGGATCACTTTAAAATTCTCGAAATAATTGAACCAGCTAATTGGTGCCTTTAAATGTATTTAAACGTGACAAAATTTAAAAGAAACCACTGATTCTTTCAGACATTTTACCTCATCAAATATTGACTTCGACGGCAGTTGTTTATGATTCGAAAGTACTGGAAATTCATGAAGTCTGGAGAATGTTTTCCCCAAGTAACCATAACATTTGCCGAAACCTTGCTGTAAACAAGGTGGAAACAACCCGAAGGGTATTTCTTAAAATTTATGGTGCGAAGATTCTTCTACGACGGTTCTTCTGACCTGAAGAAGGAATCAGCATCGTTGGCGAAACGTCGTCATTTCCACTGACTCCACTGCGTTTTCCCGGGAATCTTCGCATAACGGAACCTTCTTGCTATGAAAGCTTTCATTCCAGGAAAGAATCGTTAATTTTTTATTATAGTACGAATGATATTTATCATATAAATCTAAAACAAGGTCTTCGCACTCTGAAGCAATATTTTTACGCCGATTATCAGTACTACACTACCGTGCAGCGCAGCAATCACTGCGATCGTCCAATCTAACTCGGGGAGAATATCAAGTCAAACTTTAGCTATCGCAATTACCTTAACGTAATCACCATTTTAAACTAGATATAGTAATATTAATACAACATATCATGGAAGTCATGCATAGGAAAGTATTTTGACTTTGTATATTTTATACTAAATTAATAATTTAAATCGCGTGCGATTGATAGGGAGCATTGCTTAAAACGAACACGTATTCACCACAGTCAAGTTTTCTTTTCAACATCAACTTATTATGTAAGTTAACTTATTATTTAAGTTGAAGTTCTTTTATATTATTCGGAACTTTTCTCAGCACAATTGTTTTCTTTTCAATGGCTGTCCGAGTAAGATTTGAATGTACGATAATGCTCTCATCCACACTTGCCATGAGCTCCTCGCTCTGGAAAAGACAAGTACATAGTAATTTTCCGAAAATAGAAGCTTTGGGTTATTGCGCTCGGTTGGACCACGAATCATGCTAATCGAGTAGATTTAGCAGGAAGTTAATTACTATCACTTCATCTGTTCTTTAAGGCTACCATATATAACGTTCTAAATATGCATCAAGCGAAAATAAGTCAAATATGCATCTTCTCAGTCTCTTATCTTAAAAGTAACACTTCACCGTCAGCTTCCTTTCCAGGTTTAGGCATGTTGCCTGTTCCGGTTCCGCCACCGTAATCTCGGCCTCCCTATACTTCTTTTCCCTATAGGCTTAAACTTAAACTTAAACCTTTCTGGGAATCCTTTCTAGAGGCATTCGTTCAAAATGTCTATCCATCTTTTTTATAGTTTGCTGCATTCTCCGTCTCTGGCTGCATTTCTAACTCCAGACTTATGACATCGTCTCTTATGTGCAGACGAGTGATCCCTTCACGGATCTAAAGAATTTCATTTCTGATGTTTTTATCTGCTTGTGGCCTCTTTTCTTAGTCGCCCGAGGATCTGATCCATAAAGTAATGCATGGACAGCCATTGTTTCGTAAAACTTTATCTGTGTTACCCCTGCAGTATTACCTTTCGAGGTCCTCCTTATAATGCCACTCATTCTTTAGTAATTGATCCTTTCATTTGAAATATCTTTGCCCTCTTCATAAGTAATCCAGCATCCCATATGTTCAAATGTGGTATTTGATGTAAGATATCATTTTCAATCATTGCCTCAGTTATAATTGAATACTTTCCTAGAAATGCCATTGTCTTGGTATTTTGTAACATTAGTTATCACAAAGAATAAATTTGCCAATATCTAATATAATCTTTGGCCATCGCTTTCTACTCATATATAGGATATTAGATATATCTAAATACGCGCTACTAGAGAGTGGCTCTATGCCAATGAAACCATGTCCTATGATTAATTTCGAAAAGGTGATAATATTCGTCAATCCTTGGGTAGATTTATGAAATATATAAAGTAGATAAGTAAAACACGCTCTACTATTGAGACTATGATAGTAATTTCGAGTTAAAACTGATATTTTACAAATATAATCTAATAAAAGGAAGATTTTTGTTAAATGCTATTTATAGCACACTAACTACATACAAACATATGTTATATATTTAGAATTCCCTTCGTTACTGATTTATTTACCATGTGGTAATAAACGAATTATATGGGTCATATCGTTCGAAGGTAAAATGCACGTTTTGTATTATAATACAATTTATATTATAATAAAATTTATAGCAGGTAAATTATCATTTTCGAGTGTCTACTTTTTCTGAGGGGTGTTTTCTGAACGTCTCTTTAAACCATCCACGTTGATTTTCACAAACAAAACAAGTAAAAAAGGAATCTTGCGAGTCCAATGGAGTTTTCACCATTACGATCACGCAGGAAAAAGACAGCAGAGAGCACGAAATAAGAATATTTCTCTCTTCTAAACTTGAAAAATCCCTTAATGGATTGCAATACCGAATAAAAAAAAAAGGGTTTTACCGCTTGCAGTTCGATCGCCTCTTTCATTCAGACACGTTTTTGTCTTGTCTTGGCTCAATTCTCGATGGCAGACTTAGTGAAGAATCGGGCCTTAAGTTGGCCTTTTTCACAGAAAACAGGAGAATAATTGAGAGACGATTTAGGTCGGATAATGGCTTCACATGGGACCTAATTGCGTGACCATCGTTTAAGTGTATTCCCTGAACTATACACTATCGTAAAGGAAAAAGACCAAATTTGGACAGTGAGTATAAGAATTGTTAATAATAAAATATAAAGTGTTATAAACAATTTCCGACTACGAGAATGGAATAAAAGGTCAGAATGCGTGTAAGATGTAAGAAAAGTAATAAATTAAAGGAGAAAGTCGTACTACTTTCCACAAGAAAGGTCCACAAAGGGTTTTAATATTTTTGTGGAAAATATGAATTGCTGCTTTAATTTATAAAATGACTTTCCATCAAGTCAGGTCGAATCACATTGCTTACGCGTGAGTGAAAGGTATTAAAAATTACAGG
Organism: Ladona fulva; assembly: GCA_000376725.2. Taxonomy (NCBI): domain Eukaryota; kingdom Metazoa; phylum Arthropoda; class Insecta; order Odonata; family Libellulidae; genus Ladona; species Ladona fulva. Next base: position 166,347 of record KZ308876.1, read on the forward strand.
CCGTAATTGCAAAATGAAATTTACGTAGAACGTATTCTAACGATAACTAATCCTCAGCATATCACTGGCCGCTGAACAGACGTCAATTGGGAACCTAAGAAATTAACAAATCCTCCATAAGAATGTTGCTGTTATAATTAGAAGTAATGAAATAAGTCGGCGTATTTCAACCACGAATAATGAAGGATTGAAGGAGGAAGGAGAAAGCTGTGCTTTGGTGACATTAAATGCAAATTTTGAACAAAAAGTGTAATCACGGCTAAGGAACTATATCATACATATTTATATACTCATATGAAAAGCACGTGGTATCTACTTTCTCTAAAATAGAGGCGAATACGGGACAAAAGTCTCCTAATTAATTTTTTCTAAGTTAAGATTGTATGATTAGTTTTCTTCTTATTCTCATAGCTTCAGTAGCTCAAAGCTTTAAATGGCTGAATACAATGAATACAGAGATCAATGAGATAAAAGCGGAGAAGGAGGTTTAGCTTTTCTTAAAGGTAGCCAAGTAGTTTTTCTGTTCTTTCTTCGGATTTCTACTGAAATATACTCATCATGAATTTATCTTTTTCATTCAAATGAAACTAAATAGATATCCAGTTACCGAAGCCATTCTTGGCAACATCTCCACGTAAAGTCCTTTCTTTTAATCCTGCCTACAACTGCGCCATTTATTCTCGAATTCAATCTTTCCTTACCCCAATGAATTCACCTCCTAGAATTTCTAGGTCTTTCCTGACGTTCCGGCAGCGCGTTTCATATTCTCATGTTAAGGCGAAGTATCTCCCAGACAACACTTCCTTTCGAGGAATAAGAAATATTTGCGTTCCGTACGTACGCGCCCCGACCCTATTTCACATCGAAAGGAATATATCTTGCAAATGAGACGTCTCTGCGGCTGTGTAGACCTTAAATGCATAATTTTCGACATTTTGGTACGTATATTGCGCGGAATTTGGGGGATTGAGGATTTGATCTCAACGGTGGAGGTAGACTCGCGGTACGTAACTTCAAGTATTACCATACTGAAGCTCGATTGCTCTGAAATTTATAGGTCTTGATGTGCAATTCGATGCTGAAAATTCAAGATTATGCTGGCGTTTCAGCGACGGAGAGGATATAATTATAAGTGGGGGACACATGCAAATCGGATTGTTGAAAACTGTTTGTTTCTTTTATATCTATATATACGATTAAATATCTTTCGAAAATGTAACACTTCTATGCAGAGCCGCGCCGTCCTTCGGGTGCACCGCACTCGGGTGGCGGCAGCAGAAACGTAGCCAACCATGATTATAATGACATTATTTGTTGTTTTCTGTGTGATACATACGACTTATCTAGGTAAGATTATGACGTGCAATTAAAGATTGGGAAACATTTAGAGGAAACAATTAGGGATAATTCAAGACGAGAAGGTAATATTTCTTCAGTCGATTTAATCGAACTTATTTATGTTGCAATACAATTTTTATTGGAAAATTTCGTATTTAGTTGCGAAAAATAGATATCATAGAAATTATATAATTTTAAGTTATGAGAATTGCGATGATAATGTTACTCGAAAGTAATGTGAACTATTAGCACTTTAATATTGCTGACGTAGTAAAGAATCAGCATACGGAATATGCATTATGTTATTGATGTTTCGTAACCAATGTAAGCTTGGGAAATAAGTCATGTAACACTAGTTTATCAAAATATTTCAAAATAATTTTTGACTGTAAATCAGGAAATGTATGTTATACATACATATTGGCTGCAGATAAGCCGGGCGCGGCTCAGCTTATATAAATTCCGTAAATTCTCTTATTACTGGGAAATAGATGAAAGTAAAGGAATAGTAAATAGCATAAGAACTACTTGAAGTATTTCTAAATGAATTCAGTGATATAATGCATTTAGAGACATTTAATAGTTTTTCGCGAGAGGGAGTCGTAGTATCTCAAGTGTGGTTCATTCTTCCAACTGCAGTACGACGTCAATTGTATCGCAATAATAGGCAGCGTAAAGTCCTCGGCGATTGCATACCTTATCCAAGATGAAAATAAGAGCAAATAATTAGCAAAGAAAAAAAAAAGCACATGATTATTTCATTACCGGCTGCTTTATAACACGGGAATTGTTACGGCTTTGTAGTACGGATGTTACAGGGAAGTATTTACAAAGTGTGAGGTACGGAGATGATTCAACTAATGAAATACTGATTCTTTCGTAAAATTAACCTACTTCAATTTAGGAATATATCAGTATAAAATTTAAAATGAAGACATTTCTATTTTTCACATCGTTTAGTTGGACTCAAAGGAAAGATCGCTCTCCATGTTCGGAATTTTAGATCTCATGAACTCACTGATTTGTAAAAACATCTTACGTACAAACTTGAAAACGATTTAAGGGTCCAAGTAGTATTTAAACAAGCTGATTTAAGTTCCAACTGTGATAAAAGAATCCTCAAGGGAAAGACAAAGTAGATTCTCAACTGTCGACAAGGATTTTTGATTGTGTATTTCATAAAAGGATCTCTATCTTACACTCAGACTAAAAGAGAACTTCGGAAGGAAACCTGATCTTGACTACTTTCAAGAATCTCACCCTACTTCGATAACAGATTATTAATACCTTAAAACACTCAAATTTAGATAAATATTTCCCACAAGTCCACGCTGGAAACATGATGCGATTGCGTGGCCCTTCATTGCGCTTTTGGAAACTTTCTTGAAATGTTGAATTACGTAAATGCAATTTCAAGAGACGTGAGTCTTGTAAGTTGACAAACAGTTCATATACCAGTTCTCACATCGGCGGTCTTTATATACTTTTAAAACTTCTACGTACTCCTGTGGTTGTACTGTGAGTTTATGAAGACATCAGATGACAAGTTTACGAGTGAAATATTCAAGGGTTGAATTCCATTGGCGTATAAAATGAACCTTTTAACCTGTTGTTGTCGGAAAGGAGAGGGTTATAAATGTAGTAATTAAGTGTTAACAGAGGAATAGGGTGGGTCAAATATCGAGAGGAGAGGGATTGCTAAAGAATGTGATTGAGGGTAGAATACATGAAAATAAGCAGAGACAGAATACAAAGACAAGAGGTATTAGATGATATAAAGGGAGGGGTAAGTTACAAGGAGGTGAAGGAAATGGCGATGAGTGGGGAATATTAGAGCACATGAACCTACTCGATGGTGGAAAACTTATTATGTACCCTGCGATACTTTTCAAACGCTGAGAAATGTTTGAGGGATGAAGGTGCATCTATGTATATGATTCAATACCTTTTCCGAGTCTTACGTGTGTGGAAATAACGTAAATTGTTGTTATTAATAAGCTGTGAGGGCAATGGCGACTGAGATTCGGAGAATATAGGCCAAATTCTAGTAGAGATTTAAAAATACCCCTCAAGCCGTATGTCGACAAATGAAATTCGCATTTGGAGAGAAAACGGCAATTCCAGATTACCGATATCTTGGAATGTCTTGTGAGAAAACTAATGAAATAAGTTGAAGAGGAAAGAAATAAAGGTATTTATATCACACAGGAAAACGGGTAAGGGTGACTTTGCGCAAGATGGTGCGCACCCAGGAAAAATCCCAAGGAAGAATGGACTTGGAAAAAAATCTGACGGGACCAGGAATCGGGAGACCCGGGTTCGATTCCCGGCACCGTCAGACGTTTTTATAGTCAATTCTTCCTTGGGTATTTATATCACATTACATATCCATGTCTAAGTTATTTATTATCATATGGAAATAATAATCAGAATGTTTGTTGTGAGATAAGAGTTCAGTGTTCTAGTATTCAACAAGTTAACATTTACATTTATATCCGGTGAGCCGTCAGAGGTATATGGCTGTGGCTAAAGATAATATAGATAATAGCAACCTCAAAAAAGCGCAAAAAAGTGACCCAATGCGCTAATCTCATTATTTTGCTCATGACAGAGTATAATTTGTGAAATTCAATAAATAGGATATAATCACTTATAATATTTTTATGAATATTTAAATTCCTTGATATAATTATTCTATTAATATTATACCCGGAATGTTAATATGACTCACAACAAAATTTACGCGGAATGATAAATAACAATATATAATACTTTTGAAACCCAAATTATATAAAAATTAGTTTAAATTGATACCTTATTAACTTGAATAATAAAGTCATATTTGATATTTATGTAAATTGTTAGCTCGGTTGTGCAGCGTTATTAATTCGAGTCGCGTTTCACGGCGGCCCGAAACGACTGCATTTGACTCTTTGTGCCGTATTCGAAAGACAATTTATCAGTTATAACAACTGAAAATTCTATTTTTGGATGAAGACAAGAATAAGCAAAAGAACAACCAACATATACTTACACGTTCGTTTAGCGAACATAAATATTACATGTGCGAGACAAAACCAAGTCCAATTGAAAAATCAAATCACATCGAAATAAAAATTAAACCCATTAAGGATCCGCTTTACTTCAAGCTGAATTCGCGACGAGATTCCGGTTCAGTTAGTTCCAGCTTTCTCCACTGTCGAAGCTGAAAACCATCCCCTCGCGTAAATGGTGTGGGTAAGAAGGCCTAAACCCATAGAGTAAGGATAACGTAAATTAATCGCCGCCGGGAAATCTTGCATGCAGCATTTTTCGTTCTTCCGCGCTATATTTGAAATCAATTATTGACGTTATTTTGGTAAATTTCTTACAAACATGCATTTTTACGATACCTCAGCATCGTTTCTACACTGTGCAACGTTTTGAAAGAAATCGAGGCGAAGGCACTCTGTAGAATGTCATTCCCGTAAAGTATTGCCGTAAAATATTAATTAAATTATCTTTAGAAAGATTTTTTAATATGCATGTGATCGTTACCGGTAGTATAATAGTATTGTTAAAAGTGCTTCGACAGCTTAGGTCATTTCGCACATGGTCTCCCACCGGGAATCGAACCCGGGACCGCTTTCACCGCAGTAGACAGGTAGTAGACAGAATAAATAAAGTTCTTTCGTTCGACATTTGTGATCAAATGTTACAATAAGAAATTGCCTTGGCGATATTACGGTGTTTTTAAATGTCCGCAGTTTTACCGCGATCTCCGAGATGTTGTAGTTGAATCATCCATCAGTCACTACAGTTAAGAGCTAACAAAAAAAAAACGCGAATACGCTTACTTCACTCTCCTGTTCCTCTACTGAACTGGGGAATCGGGTATGAGAATTCTCGGGTATATAATTTCTTTACTCGTCACCTAGCCAATGGATTTATCAGCACGCCAATATCTTTCCCTAATCCGTACTCAGAAAACAACGTCGCTCCAAATCGAGATAACAGCTAGTGAAAGAATAATGAGGACTAATCGCTAGAAGTAAAAGATGGATCTCATTCAAGTCGTTATACATCTTTTCTTAAATTATAGAGAAAAACGTTTCAGGAAATTTTAGTACTTAAATTTGGAAAATCAATTCCTTGAAATAGTTATAACATCCATGTGTTTCTGCCCAACTATCGAGTTTTGCCAGATTTCACCATACCATTCAGTGCAGCTGATGGCCTTTGATAATACAACCAAAGAGATCTATGACGTAAGCGAATTTCGGCATGTTCTAGATAAACTATATATTTGCATTCACATCACTAATAAATATCTAAGAAAACAACAGCGTAATATTTCTATGGAACTGTAATGCTTCAATTTGTAAGAATATTTGTATCTCATTGGGTAGTCTGCTGCTCTAGAACCATAGACGTTGGAAGCAGTATCAGTCTCTTTATAAAAAATTGCCTTGGAATTAAGAAACGAAGTAAATTTCATATTTTGAGAACGACCTTTTTATATCGGATTAAATAATGACATTTTAGGATAGGCTTCATTGCTTTCCGAAATCTTCCGGAACGGAAATGTTTCAGTGATCGACAGCTACGGATTGATTTATCGTAAATACAATAAATTTACTTGCTTGAATAATTTTACTTAAATCGACGATTGTTTGGAGAATGGGTGAAAGTATAATACTTTGTAATAAGGACAACAGACCATTTTAATGCACATAAAAATGCGATTATTTTCCGAAGAAAATAAGGAAAAGAAACGATCTCTTAAATTATTTTAATTCGCTACTTTCAATAACTTGGCCGGAAGATGTATACCGATGACCGTGAGTAGAAGAGGAAAAGAAACAATTTAATTACGTAATTTCTTTGAATACGCTATTTCAAGTTATGGATATCTAGATTTTCTTCATATTAGTAATTCGGTTCTTATAGAAATGGATTTCCATTCACGCCTATGTATTTCCCTATTCTGTAATCAGAAAACAACGTCGCTCCGAAACGAGATAGCAGCGTATGAAAGAATAATGAGGTCTAATCGCTAGTCTTAGTCTTCGAAAATAAGCTGTGGACATACCTCCACGTTTGGCAAGATTATTCATAATGAATGAATCTTACGTATGTACATGAGTAATATTTGAATTCAATGATAAAGGGTAAAACTGTGAGGCAAACATTATTTGTGTATCGCATCTTACAGCTAAGTAGCACTTTAGCGAAAAAGGTCAATAATTTTATGTTTCCTAATTTTTTTTTATCTAATGTGGTTCAGAACATGTATACAAAAAGACGTTTGCAACATAGCTACATCTTTTAAGCGTCGGGTGGTGAAAATAAAGCTGATTAATCTGTCAGTATGCCGTCATGGCAATGAAAAACCCAACGGCCTGAAAACGGCTTTTTCTGTGAAGAAACCCCTTAACGTGAATAGAACCAACAAAAGGTCAACTTAATTGAGTTCTGCGGGCTTTTTATCAAGTTCGCGTGCACAAGTACGTAGCACAGTGCATTGCAGATTCAGTTCTGCCACCGAAAAGCGCAGCAGCTAGCAGGACGCCTCCGCCAGGCCAGGATTCTTCGTCGTCTGGACGGATAACTCCCAGCGAAAGTCACGTGAGCGGTGTAAGGGAAGCACGCGTCAAATTCTAATGCACTCAGATCAGCCAATTAACGTGGTGTATTTTGCCGTCTCCGTCCGCAATGAGAATAAGTCTCTTTACCGACGATATTCCTCCACATTCAGGTAGATAAGTGGTGCAAGTTGTTAGATCTGTTTGGGGATGTGCTTTCAGGGATTTGTTTCAAAAAAGGGGCGACGCCATGCTGCCAAAAATTCACCACAGTTGATGGGCGGGGCACCTGACGGCTAATTCAACCAATCACAGGATAGAAAACGATTTCATAAATTATCCAAATGGCTAATTTCTACTGGATTTGTTCATGCGAGGCCGTGTTGCCAATTTGTTGAAACTACCGTTAAAATTTGAATTACGATACTCGCGGGACCTCGTAAATGGGGGTGGAGTTTTAATCTCTTACTTTCTCTTTTGTAATAATTATTGCTCGTAAATTGATCATTTGTTAAAAAAGGAACGATGTTTCAAGATGTCAAGATTTCCGCGTTCGCCAGCTATGATTTTGTGTGAATGGTAAATTTCATCAAACATCAATCATTCATCAATCGAATTTCAATAGTTTTGTTTCTTGTCAAATAAGTAATTGTTTGTTGTTAATAATTGGGAACTGAATACTCTGATATCTGTTATCGTACCCAATGGACGACTTGCCCACTGGTGTTGTGATGGACTTCCTGAGTTAATTTAATATAAATCGTATATGTTACCTCCGTATAGACCTGATCTTGCCATACTCACTTCCATGAATGTAAAAAAAAGGTGATTTCACCATAAATTAAAGATCCTAGGCAGAGTTAAAATCTCAGAATGTTTTGAAATGCACAAATATAATATCGTAGATAATCCATTTTAGGATTTCAGAAGCAACTAATTGATTGTATTTGAGTTGATAATGGGTTCTTCGAATAACTTCACTTCAAACCGAGCCTTAATAATAATTGTTTGAAGAAAAAGCGTTCCCCCGTCGCCAATGGCTCTCGAGTGATACCCAGCATAGGAATTCGAAGTCCTGCGGCGACCAATACCACTGCATGAATTCAACATAGCAGCAATATTTTACCGCGCACTAATAAACGCCCATATAAGTAGTAGACGTCAGTTCATTGCTTCTGCAATTCATCTTTACTTCATTATTCAGATTCAGATTAATCATCTCAAAGTTGATTTCAGCAACTATTTAATCATGCGATACATTTTTAATAAAATGTATAAGAAATATTTTAACGCCAGAATGTCTAAAGTGAAAGGGTGATTTCACTCAACACGCATGGCTCAACATCTGGACCAATCGTACGCAAAGTGGGGTTTGAGTCCCGGTCCTCTCATACTTTTTTTCGCCTCTGTTTTTCCTTAGGATTTTTCCAGAATTTCTTAAATTTTGTCGCCGCCTCCCCACAAGCAAAATGAATTCATCACTAATGACTTTTCTATGTTCATAATCTCCTGTCGTCGATTTCTCTCTCGATGTTGAAGCTTGGAAAAATAGCGTGGAAAGATTGCAGCGAGGAAAGAAGCGTTCGGTGAAGTTTGCGGGTGGGAGGAGAAATCCGAGTGAAATGTAGTGGATTGATTGCGGAGAGAGATTTAAGAGAGGGAATGAGAATTATCGAAGATAAGAGCGACGTCGTCTCAGGGGACGGAGAGGCCGTTAATGAGGAGAGCGGAAAACGAAGCGCCAATGAGTCCTCAAATTACACCAAACACTCTTCTCCGCTTAATTCGAACAAGTTTCTACGGCTGGAGCATAAATACCGTCTTGATCGATCTGTCAGGAAGAAAAGGAATGGAGGAGATTCTAAAGACTTCTTAATACCCGTTCATGGAGGTTCAGGAAACGTAGAGTCTAGAATGTCGATAAAGAAGTCTCTGAGGGCCTAACGAGTTGAAACGGCAGATAGAGACGATGGTTTTTGCGAGAAAGAGCGGATTTAGCTTCGGTTCCGCGAGATTCAAATGGAAATGCTGATCTCATTACGATGATTTGTAAGTCTAATACTTAATATTCGAATGTTATCCAACAATGATGAGAAATACAGGAAACAGGTAAGTTCAACGATAAGAAAGTTATTCAATAGATACGAGGGTCGGTCAGAATGTAATACCACATATATTTCGCAATTATGTATTATGAACATTATGTATATAAGTCTACCTTATGTATTATGAACAACAATTTTGCTTATAATAAAACTCAGGCATTGCAAATAACTGTAAATAATGCCCCCGTTTCATCACGGACCATCAGTGACCCGCAGACCACGGTTGACGACCACTGGTTTAAATTCACGGAAATGATAAACAGAATGTTGACAACATTTCTTTAAGTGACAATAAAAGAAATTTGAAGAGTCTTATGGAGGTACCAGGAAAAGCATACAGTATAGTAGGAGAAAGGCGTTTTGCAAAGTTACTAACAATAAGCAGAGCAACTCATTCTGAAATACTAGAATAGAAGTACATATTATTTTACCAGTACAACTATAAATCAGGCTGATTTCCATCGATATCCATGCGGTTCTCTCTTTATTTCTTCTTGGATAACTCACGTGCATAATAGGTTGTTCATTTAAGAAAACTTGATATTTCCTCTTCTGTTTTCAGAATATTATACTTAGAGCTAAATACGAGGGTCGGTCAGAAAGCAATGTCCCACATTTTGTTTTCTCAAAAACAATATATTTTACGAAAATTAAATCACACATATGAAAGTATGATGTTTTATGTACTCGATCTATTTTTTCCAAACAATCAAGCAGATGCTCCATAGACTTTGTACAAACGTTTAGTATATTCCCTACCATTCCTTTCTCTACGCACAGAAATTCAATCACAGCACGTTGTCTGTAACGTTTATCACGGTCAGACTCCACTTTAAGATCTTTCTACAGCTATGCTATCTACTGGAGAAAACTGAAACTATGCACATACATGCAAGAAACGCCAAAAAATTTGGTCCTACAATTTTGACTGGCTAGCACTGGTGTTGGGGGAGGGAGAATCATGTATCTACCAGAAAATGTGAACATGTTGAGAAAGCGGTCATTAAAGGTTTATTACGGTAGTTACAAAGTGTTTTTTGTATTATTTTTAAAATGCGAGAAGGGAATAGCTTTTCAAATAACGTGGCAAAAATATATGAAGGTATGAAATAAAGAATTTATCATAAGTTGCACGATGCCAGAAAGGGAAATTAAAATTCATTATTTTATGTTTGAGAAAGAAAACTAAAAACTTGAAACTACATTAATAAAGGAATATATCTCGATTTAGATGAAAATCTTTTGCACAACCCCTATTAAATACAAAGCAGAAGTTTCGCTTAGGGAGCATAAAACTAACTCTCGTGAATTTTTGGAATTGGTACTTTCTTTAGAAGAATTCTTTAATTTAAATTTTGCCGACTTGCGATTATATTTTAATATCCATCACGTTGCGTAGAATATCTCTATATTTCTTCCCATTGGTAGTTACCGTTTAATAACCCAAATATCCGCGCAAAGGATTGGAATTATAAAAAATATATTTTTGAAGATTCTTCATTTTTAATGACGTAACGAAGAAAGCCACTGAGTCGTAATGGCATTGCAAAAAGTACTATTGTAACGACATTTCTACAGTTGTGCAAGCTTTTCTTAGGATGTCTTCCTTCCTTCATATAACGCGCTCCGAATTGATATTTCCAGCGTCAATTTAAGCGGAGGAAGATAAATCCGCCGCACCATTAGAGCAAATCCGAAACAAAATCCACTTTCTTTAAGTCTCCGTCCGCCCCAGCTAAATTTGTTCCGTTTCCATCGCGTCAAGGGAGAAAAAAGGAAATTCCTTTTCTTATATACGTACGGCGCAGCGGCGGTTTCCAATATCTCGCGAAGGAAAGAAAGAGGGGGAGTTTCAATCTTTTTCGCGTTACAAAGATTAAGAGCGGAATATGAGGAGTAGACACAAAAAAGCGACATTAAGGCAGTGTCGCGTGAATCCACTACATTCGCAATATTCCGATAGAGGCGCCACGGTCGGAAGTTTTCCTGGATGAGAAGGAGGGGGCGTGAATGATGAGGATATTCGGCTCAGAGGGTGTTTCCAGGGAGAGGAGAAGGTTATCCCGGGGGAAAAAGAATGGAATGGGAGAGAAAGGAAGGAGAGACATAGCGATTGGAGATTAGGGGCGTGGTAAGGTGAAAAGAAGTTAGGTGTGAGGCGCCTTTCGAACGGAAGGAGGCACGAACAACTGCTTCCAGGAATTCTGGGATGCTAAGAGTCCAATAATTTTTTTCTCACCCCGTTGAAGAAGGGATACTTTTCTTATCAAAGGCAAGGAACAAGTACTTTCTTTAATTTCGAAACTATTTCAACCCCTTCAGGTTTCCAGCGACATTTTATGACCCAGGAAGTTTCGGATCGGAGAAAGACGTCCACTCTCAACAATATTTATTCCCGTCTTCATTTTTCCTACTTAAGAGTTCGCGCATTCTTTCAAAAGCTAGGCACCGATGGATTAAATAACGAGGCAGCTGCCAATATCATAATACATTGGCAAACAAAATATTGAAAGGTGCTCGGAGTATCATTATATAGTTTATTTATAAGGTAACATGAACTGTAATGAATATTCCTATGTTTATAGCAATTTTGACCGAATTTGAATCATATCACTCAGTAAAGAATGGCGTCATATCACATCATACGTCATATTGCAAGATGCCTGAGGTACATACGTTCTTGATCGCGAGAACAGTAATAGAGTATTCATCATCTACAGTTCTAATGCCTACTTTCTCGCATATATTCTTATCATGGACGTTTTGCTACTCTTAGCTTACCCTGTTCGAGACTTCGAATACATTTCCTCCATAAACTACTATAATATCGACATCCTACAATTAACTAAGACACCTTATCACCACAACAATGGAATATAATAGTTCCAATTTACCTTAATTTCTTCGCAATATAAATACGTTTTCCTTTCCACAGAATAAACTAGAAATGATGACACCGTCCTTTTTCCCATTGCCCTCTGTCTCCCCAAACATCTTTAGTAGTGAGAAATACGTTTGAATGCTCTCACATTTCTGGGAAATCTAGGTTGGCTCAATTTGTGCCTCAAAAGTAAAGCGCTTGGTGAAATTCGAATTTCCAATTAAATGAAAATGAATATGTGATACGCGTTTCATTGTTGCAAATAAGTATTTTTCGAATGCTCATATTATTATTTCTCTTTTACAAACACCGTGTAAGAGCAGTAAAGTAAATGTTACATTACCTCGGCTATAGAGCAGGATTTTTCACCCGATACTGGAATATCTATCAACACCCGTCCCCATTGAGCCTTCCGTCTTCTTCAGCATGTGCAAAATGGCACCACCCGCTATCATCGTTGCCATTAAAAACATTTGTTTTTCAGTAAAAATCAAAAGTATTTCCAACCATCCCCACATTCCTACCTTTCTACATTCTCATACTTTTCTCTCTCGATTCCCTGTTTCGGTCCGTCTCTTCACTTCGAAGCAACTGTCTCCTCTTACACTCACGCGGTCTAATTAGTATTCTTCTGTATTCCACTCACGTTTAATTCCTTTCCGTGCGCACTTTGCATTCCGAAGGCAGAATCAGAACCAAAATAAAACACGAGAAGACATGAACGCGGGAGTACATTCGCTACTTGCGCTTCGAACCCATTGCCACGGAATTATTTTTTCAAGGAGAGGAGGAATAAAAGTTTGGCTAACTTTGTTCTTTTGCTACGCTACGAAAGGCGTGCAGTGAATGTGTGTACTCATGAAAGTAATCACGCATTCGAGGTGACTTTTGTACGCGTAAGTCAGGAAATAGTATAGATTATATAAAACCAATGATATCATTAACTTCCCATCCCGTGCATCCACTACTATAGGATTAATCTATTGTATGCATTGAAAGTACATATCCAAAAACTCTATTGTCACAGACACTTCCGTACTGACGTTTCAGAAAATCAAAGACATATTGCCATATACCTAATTTGTATTCTAAAATGCGAAATATATTTCTAGATGCGTAATGATCTCAGTTATCGAAGCACTTCTAACAATAGTACTACGTAATAGTACTACTCGTATTATACGTTAAATTATTATCTCTTGGGCTTTTCAGTGTGTATAAAAAGATACAGTTTCTCCTAACACTACAAGAATATAATGTTCTTTGATGTATGTAATGTGAGGGTTCACTGGCTATTCACCGCCGCGCCTGTTAGGTTACCGGTCCACAGATTACTAGGGCACCGAACCATAAAATAATTCGTTCCGGTTCTCGCAGCGGTTCAAAGGAAAACGATTATTGGTATAGTGCCGGTTTCAGTCCTTCCGTAAACCGGTCTTAACCGGTATTTTCATTCCGATATTGTAATTTCATATCCCTCTGAAAGTTTGATTTATTATTTCTGGCTTTTTTCATATGTATGTACTACATCACATTGATTTTAGGAAAGAAACTTGGTTATAATTAGTTGAAAGTCGAAGTTTAGTAGATCTTCCTCCGATTGAATTTAAGTAATATGCGTGAAATTGAGAGCAAAAAGTTGAACCTGTATAAATCTTGATTTTCGGTTTCGGTTTGGATTCAATAGCTTCAATATTTTCTGCCCAGATTCGGTTTTCTATCCCGCAAAAATTACGGTTTTTGTTCGGTTTCGATTTTCGGTTAGGATCCGGTTCGACACCTGCAAATAATAACCTTGATACACAACCAGCAACGCTATTTTACCTCTTAATGAAAGAATAGAGGACAAGTTTGTGGCATAGATATATCCAAATTGCGGAATGTGCTGCAGTGAAATATATGCAGGACTACAGAACAGAAAGATGCATTCACATAATATGCTCCGGGACTAACCTATTGGGAGCATTCACACAAGAATTTCAATTCTACAATAAGATGCAGAGTAAAAATTTTCAGTAACGACATAGACAGTGATTATATGCATACGCGGCCATGAATAAATAAGTTTAGTCAGCATGACGCGAAACAGAAAAAAAAATTTTCCTGCTCAGGAAAAAGCGAGGAAAAGCAACACTTTAAAACCGCATTTACCGGCAATTAATTCTTTCGTTTCCACTACATTGTCGACACTTGAGACGTTGGAAACATGCAATATATACGCGATGAAGCGTATTTTTGCAGCCTTGGAAACACGCGAGATTGCATTCGTTACGGCGTTATTTCGGTCTTCTATTGTCTCCGTCTCGAAAAAAGCGGCTCCGACGGTCCGTCATTCTTCAGAGAATGGCAACGCCCGAGGTACAAGAGAATTTCCTTATTTTGGTCGTAAAATTGGTTCGTGGAAGAGGGCTTATTTCGTACCTCAACGAACGCCTTTCATTGTGACCTATTCGTGTGTTACATAACGAAAATTCCTCAGAAAGTAACACGTCTTGCCTTAATTGAGTCTCGAAGCAGCGCTTCCCTTGTTCCGAGAATAACGACTGAGAGTTTCGAGGAAATTAATTAGCCTCTCCATTCTTAATTCTCTTAGAATATGGTATTTGTGCGTCCGAAAGAGTTACAAGGTATGCTTTTAGGCTTCAGGCATAAGCTTGAAGGTTAGCAGATATTAATATTACCAAATAGGAATGGCTGTGTACGTTTGAATGTCTTGGCAAGCAAATGAAACTATTTAAATCTATTTCCTCATCGGGAAGCTCATTATTAGTAACGTCTATTATACTTTTCATAAAATTTTCTTTCTAAACTAAATTAATTACTGTATGCAATAATTCATTTTTGTGTCTTTTGAACGCAATATATAATGCATAATAACGAATTAAGGAAATTCATTTTACGGAAATCATTAGCGACAGAAAGAAAATACTTACTTTACAAATTATTTATCCAAGTTAAACGCTTTTATTTCTCGACAGACAAACGAACTCATACATAAGATTTCAATAGAAAGTTGATAGATATTTAGAGGAACTGCTTGAGTCCATTGTTGTTGCACATGCTGTTTGTAGTACTTATAGTTTTACATTTAGTATTATCGAAAGTGCTCCGACAGCTAAGGTTATTTCGTGCATGTGAACTCCCACCAGGGATCGAACCCGGTGCCACTTTCACTAAAGTTGAACGCGGTGCCCAAATGGCTGACAGGGAGTAGATAGGGAAGTTTGTAAACTATTGTAATTAGTGGACGGGGCTAATAGCATAGTAATGCATTGTGTATGTCTATATAAAACTGTCATATTGTTTGAATTAGTTGCAGGATGTGGTGTATTTGAACGTCGCCGCCTTACCCAGCGTCTAACTCCGGTGGAATTGTGAAATAATTTAATAAAATGGTCGTTTGAGGTTACATAGCAAAAAGTTGTAAGAGTTAAATTATTGTCTGTATTAGTCGGCAAAATTTGTTTTTGGAAAATTTGAGGAAAACTGAGACAATGATGAAATCCTCATACACATTTTCAACGTCTGTTTAAAGAACCTTGCATTTTTGTGTGGCAATTTAGTAAGCCAAAAGTTATTACCGTCACGTTTTTATTATTAACTCTCAATTGTAAAAAACACATTAACTGGAGACATGACTATGACCAATTAAAGAAACTTTAAAAAGGATGACTTTTAAATTATTAAGATAGACATCAAAATCGAGAGGAAAAGCGAGGGGGCAGAAGGTTGATTACGTTTCACTTCCTGAATATTATTTCTTAATGCCATACGAAACATATCCGAGTCATTTGTATAAGAAATATTTTTCGGTTATTAGCTAGATAACCAAAAGTTTCTCATAAAAATTATTGGTACATACTTCACTTATTTTCTCGCACACGGAAATATAGGTGGTAAGAAATTTGGTTAATTCTGACTGGGATATTTTAGATCTAAATTGGGAGTATCATTATTTGCGAAATAGTGATTCCAGTTGCATCTAATAGCATATCCTACCGATCTTACTTTACAATGATATTTGAACGCACAATTTCCGCCAAGAAACAGTAAATCGTTCATATGATATGTATTTTGTGAAATAAATAATTTTCCCTCGACCATTCAACAGATTCGTAAATTTTTAATTGTAGATTTTAAAGTATCAACCAACCTGTACTGCATGATATCAGCGCCGCAAGGAAAATCTAATTATGTAAACCACGACGTTTTTCATACGAATAAGAAGGGTGGGCTTGGACTGCAATAATTTCTTTCGGTCTAAATTATAGGCGGAGTTTTATATTTCACGAATCCTTTCGTAGGAAAGAAACCTTTCCCTTCGAACGCTCACGAGTTTCGTACATCTGAAGAAATGGATCGCAATGAAAACGGAAGGAAGTGCTAAGATTTCCAGGGAATGGCATTCCGCCCTTCTTCTCAACTACCTTTCCTGAAAAGTTCCTCAGCGGTAAAAAACGCTCGAGAGAGAGAGACAAGAGCGCAGTAACAGAGGAATGTGAAGAGTGAGACGTTGGCAACCGCTACGAAAACATTTCCCCCTTCCAGTGCTTCCCGAAAACCGCCTTCTGCCTCCCTCCGCACCAATTTACATAATACACACGAGTACGAGCACTTGAAGGCAGTGACGTCCTCCCCTTCTTCACTCGACGTCATCGCGGCTTTCCACACACGTGACCTATTCTCATCTTCCTTCTTTCTCACTGTGCCATACCCTTTCTTCCATGTCAGTACCGATCTCATAAAAGAAAGAGTTCTTGCGAGAGAAACTTCTGGCCTACATTCCTCAAAATGTACGAGAGATTCAAAATTTAGGCTTAGAATGTCAGCGCATAAATCGGATTTTGGATTTGTGCTGTACTGAGGACATACTCTGTTATCCTACGCCTAGTAAAAGTTGAGAAGTATATATTTCTCTAAAGGAACGGAAAACCTATCTGTTCCATAGTTGAACCCCAAATATTTCATGTCAAGGGTGAGGTACAACAACTTCAAATATTTATGAAAACGTCTTTGTTGATTTTGCAACTATTACTTGCATATTTCAGCTCCTGTTTCCGCGTCTTCTCCAAACACTTTTCATATGTATTTTGGTACGCAGTAGAGAAAGCTGTATTTATCATCTTCTTTTCTTCTCAGTTTCTGTAATATTACAGTTACTGAAGTACAAGTAATATAGCCACATTCTGATCTTGAGAAACCGGGACTTTTTAAAGCAAGAATAACAGGGACAAATCCAGGACGTTGCCTTCAAACTTGGTTGGTGTTCCTTTTCATGAGCTTTTAAGACTTATTAAACATTTGCAGTATCAGAAATTCATGAAACATTGCGTTCAAGTTATTTATATTACAAGGAAAAGGGTAAGATGACTTGGCACGATAAGCACGTGCATCTCCAAATCTCCGTATATTACATTTTTTCCATCAAACCAGTTAGTTTGATGGAAAATCACGGTACCATACATTCATACCGGGACAGCATTGGAAAAAGTGTAGCGTATGGTAAACGCAGGTATGAATGATGGTATTCATTACTACTTGAATTGAATTGAATGCCTTGAGAATTCTTACCGATAAGTCCTATGTGCAGCACTATTGTACAATTTTCCAATTTTAGCGCCCTGGCTCGGTGAGGAAAGCAAAGGAAAATACGAGTATTTCCTTTGCTTTCCAAAAAACTCTTATTTCTTTTCGTCAAACCTAGTTGCCTCATATTAATTGCTAACGACGGAAGGGGTGAGGAACAAACTAGCATTAATGCTGCCGTGCTTACAGACAGCACTTTTCCGAGAATTCACAGTATTTTAGTTGAGAGGCCATCGTCTCGTATTAAGGCAAGGCCGACACTTTATAGAAAGGCTCAGATCTGTGATAATATTCATTTCCTTAGCATATTTATTGAAGAATGTACATTATTACATGCTACTATTTTCAGCGAACTTCAGAGTGGCAACGCCGGAGTCGACGAAGTGGACCAAAATGTTTAGAGATCAATTAATGTCACTCATAAAAATCTCAATGATTCTTTCACTTAAAATCAGCACGTTCGCCCAATATTTAAATATATATTATCTGTATATAATAATTTAATTGCAATTAAGGAAATTCACTGTACGGAAATCGACGGAAAGAAAATAATTACTTTACAAATTATTTATCCAAGTTAAACGCTTTTATTTCTCGACAGACAAACGAACTCATACATAAGATTTCAATAGAAAGTTGATAGATATTTAGAGGAACTGCTTGAGTCCATTGTTGTTGCACATGCTGTTTGTAGTACTTATAGTTTTANTATTCTTAGAACATATTGAATACCTTTTGACTAGAAAAGAGATTGAGTACGTCTATGATACGAGTTTTAAATTGTCATACTTATGAAGCCCTCTTGTTGGAAATCTTATTCTGTGTAAAACTAGCACCTTGAAGTTTAACATAACTTTAACATTATACATAATTTAATAAGTCCAAATCTACGCATTGCTATTGAAAATAATATTACCTAAAATGTGATAAGCTGGTCAGAATTATATAAACAATTGGTGTAAAAGTAACAATGATTCATTTTAAATCTTTCTTAGAATTAGCAAGATTGGACAAGATTTTCTATTTTCGTAATATCATATTGTCGTAGTGACATTAAAGAACATTACTCCAGGTTTTGACGAGAACATTCATTAAACAAATTACTGCAAATGAACGGATTACTAATTAGATATCGGAGAGGCTAGCGACGGCAACCACGGCCGACCGATTGAAGATCGGTCAGACGGGCGAGCAGATAAAGTGCCCTCGTCAAGGTATCGGTGGGCTGAAGGCCCAGAGTCCCAGTTGTGCCTTCCTTATAAGCCAATTCGAAAGGTTCAAAGGACACCCCCAAAAACAGAGGAGGGTGAGGGATGAAAGAGTCAGTGTATCATCGGGATCAGATGTCTCAGCCGCGAACTGACTCTGAATCGTCCCTTGCCCTCAGGCATATGGAAGCAATTCTCATTCACCAAAAAAGAAGTCGGCTGATGACTGACGACTTAGGCCCGATACCGAACTCCCCTCTGTATACACTCCTCGACCGCCCTCAGAGAGGAAGGAAAGAACCCCCACCCTCCGTCCAGACGTCACAACGAAAAAAACTCACCCACTTATCCACCCCATACCATCACATAAGATAAAAGCTTGACCGCCCTCCAAAATGAAAGAACTCTCACCCTCCTTACAGACGACACAACTGGAAAACCCCACCCACACCTCCTTCACTCACACCTCCTCCTCCCTCACCTCCTCCGCCAGAAACCTAATCCTCCCCACACCTTCAGAAAATATAAAAGCCCGACCATTTACCTCTCCTATTCACTTCCTATTTTGAAGCCCTCCTGATGTTGGAGGGATTGTCTCCGAAATGAGCATTGAGACTTCCCAGAAATCGGTAATCCGGAGCTTCCCATTCGTCTATAAACGCTAGTCCAGCTGCTGAAATATAGCTTACGGAGTGTTTTTAAACCTGGTAAAAATGACCTGGTATTGTTTTACTTTTATTTTCCCTTCTTTTAAATTCGGAAAAAAAAACTTCTTTACTTTGTTGCTCAGAGCATCTAAAATATTAATTCTGCCAGTTATTTAACATCCTGCTAATAATTGAATATCATTCTATGACGAGAACATTCCTTTTCAAATTAGAGAATTCCTCCGAGAATATAACACCAATCTTTTTTTTTTGTACCAGAATCTTTTTAGATTTTATATATTGTCGGAAATCGGTGAAACTTTAATTTCCTTCATATTGAAATATGTAGACATAAAAATAAAACACTTTAAGCATAGTGTAACTTCTATAATTGCTTTTCAACGGATACGTAGAAAAGTATTTTAGACTCTAATATTACATTTAATTTTCATCATTATACAAGAATCTGTTTTCACTGAAAAGTTAATGAATACTATTGCAAGAAGTGAAGTACTCTGCTGCAAAAGAACCTCTTCTATGTAAAATAATTCCAGTTTCATATTTGAATGATTGTGAGAATACATCGCCTACGATATAAGAATACTGACCTCATGCTTTATCGTCGTAATTCTGATTTAAAGTAATATAATGTCCCTCCAACGTGTCGGAAAGCAGTACCCAAGAAAGGGTATTAAAACTTAATCATTCAGTAATCCTTAAATACGGAATAGGTCTGCGAAAAAAATCATCACCGCTTGCTTCACCTGGAGTACTGATTTAAAACATGAAATACATCAGAATTCAGTCTCATTGCCTTGGAATAAAACGCTCATCAGGATTTTTTCTCAAATTAAAATATTTAGTCTTTATTTACAAGACTAATCGCTGTGCGTCATGCGTTTCTAAAATTAATTTTCACTGTTAACTTCCTGAAACTGAAAATTAACAATAAGCATGAGTAATATCATGATAATCACAGAGAATGTGTTTCTTTTTGTTATCATCGATTCATTTATTGACGTGCTGATTTCTGAAGCGTTCGTTGGGAACATTACGTTCGCTCGCGCAAGAGGAAACCGATCAATATTTAGCAAGCTTTCAAGTACGTTCCTTACTTGAAATTTTTCACTAATTCTGATCGATTGATTTCTATGAGAAAAATAAAAACACAGTCTATTTCAAGTGATGACTCCAAAGAGGTGATCTCAAACTAAGTGTAGAATTAAGAATATCATCCTCAGAATTACAGGAGAATGGAATCGACCCGATCCTCAACATACGAACCACGGGAGGGCGAAAGAGGATGAGATAAAGAGGAAATAGTTTCCTACTGAGTGGACCTCGGTTGAGATAATCTACGTTTCTACAGAGGTTTGACTCACAGTATGCAAATGACAGGTTTCTTGTTTTGGCCCAGAGCGCAGGAACGGGGAGAAGTGAGTGCCTTAACTTTCTCTCGCAAATCCTAGCGGTTACTGACTGCGAGTTTATCCTCGCACGTCTCTAACCTCAGTTCCTACTTTCTGTGTGCGTAGAAGATTTCTTAAAGTCCATTAAATTAAATATTGCATCTTCAAACAATCATATGCCTGCTTTACATCCATTAGGAGAAGTTGACAATTGACGAAATGGTCCTTATACATTTAATTATGTGCAAATGTCAACCAAAATATCCTTCATCAATCAAACCACCCCAATCATGATTATATACTTACAGACAAAATAATGACACTTTCTGGCTTAGGAAGACCTGATTTATACGATAACAGATATATTTTTAAAATAAGTAAGCTTCGTTATGCTTGACGGGGGCGTTTACAGAGCTGTAATAAAGAAGATTTTGCTATGTTTAATCAATTGAAGAATAAAGATCAATCAGATATTACTGAAACAGGAAGTAACTTGAGAGCTCAATCATCACACGAATTATGCGTGTATTGTTATTTATGAGTACACAACTAAATATTTATGGATATGAATTTTTATGGGCTACATAAAATATTAATTCATGAAAACTAATTATTTCAGATGCCATTAACGATTCAAATATGTTCTTAGTTAAAAAGCGAGTATTTTACAAGTACAATTTAATAATTAATTAAATATAAGTATTTATTTATAAGTAAGTATTTATTATCCCATCGATTGAGAAATGTTATCAACGAAATAAAATAGCGCTCTCCGGGAATGTTCAACTGTATCATTCAAATACAAATCGAAGCCTATTTTCGTATAAAAATATGGCATATTCGTCAATTATATAGTATTAATTTCAGGATATTTTTAAGCAGCCTTATTAAACCAGGAAGCCAAGTATAGAAAAATTTCTCCTACCTTCCGTTTTAGCTGGGCATTTTCCCCTTCCCTTCTAGTTAGAAATGTATTTCCATGTCCTGTTGAAGAGCTTAACTTGCTTTTAATAGCTCGACGCTTTTTTCAATGGAAGCAGCCCGTCACTCCCGTTGAATATGCTTAGGATTAGCGGGCGAATTAAAAATTAATACGAAAATAAATTCCTACGGGTGCGTAGGAAGAGTTTAAGAGTTTAACATCTTCAGTGGAAAGGTCAAGAGAACGCCGCATTGAAAGTCTGTAGTTTCAGCATTAAGTAATTGAATTTTTGGCTGAGTACGGTTACTGGATTAAACTTAGACAAGAAACTGAAGAACTTAGATAAGAAAAATTAAGATTTGATAGAACGAAAAAGTGTAAGCAAATTAAAAACCACTGCCCGAAAATCGTTGGGCTTAAATTTCGTGGTTTTAAATTGAAATCTTTCTAAAGCGAATATTCATCCCTAAGCTTTAACGTTCATATTTATATCCTTATATGAATACACATTGAAGAACCTAGCATATCGATTGACTGCTTTAAGAAAAACTTATGAAATGCTAGCTATGTACTCAAATAGGGAAAAGGAGTATCGTTGCTTCAAAATTAATTTGTTATTTTTAGTTTTGA
Source organism: Ladona fulva (assembly GCA_000376725.2). Classification (NCBI taxonomy): domain Eukaryota; kingdom Metazoa; phylum Arthropoda; class Insecta; order Odonata; family Libellulidae; genus Ladona; species Ladona fulva. The sequence continues at coordinate 188,637 of KZ308876.1, forward strand.
TTGAATGCCTCACTTAAAATCAACATATTAGTTATGTTTCAAAGGATATTTACGTGACATCAAAATAAGGGAATGTAATGAGGTACACTACTGTGATACCCGTAGATAGTTGTAATGAGATTTCAGGCGATTCTAGACCATAGCGTGGTCCATCATGAACTAAGTTCGGCCAGTCTCTCTCAAGGTGATTTAAATGAAATTTTGAATTTAAGGTGAGTGTTGTTCGCCGAAGGAGATTAATGAAACCATTTCCGTACATTTGCTATGGTTTCTTAATAGAAATTACATGTGGCATTCGCATATTTTCTGGTATTTGAGTATTCTATAATCCAAGGAAGAAAAAGACGCCACCGCAGGATCTACATGGAGGCGAAAGAAAGGGTTTACTGGTAGTACGTAAATTATCGTATATATCTATTCCTCCTAAGCACAAAACAATTCTGCCGCAAGATCATAATAACTCAATATAAATCATATCATTATATATAATATTTATTCNGGATAACCCATGAAATCAATCTTCAAAAATTGTTTTGGTCGTCAAAGGGATGGGTTGTTTATTTCTCAAAAATTTTACGAATTTTCCGTGTTATTTATCAAAATCCTCGAAAGTTCGAAATTATATGAATGATTCACGACTAAAATAAGATTTTATGATCATTTTCCTTTCTTTTGGCACTTGTCTCAATTTAGTAGAACCATTGTTTTTAATTTAATTTTGTAAAAGAAACAAACTCTGCAGGTAACGAAAACCTAATTTACGCACATTTCTTATGGAAAAGTAAACTAAATGATTATCCCCGTGCATTTATATGGGATATCTCATGAAATCAATATGCAACAATTGCTTTGGTAGTCAAAGAGATGGGTTGTTTATTTCCCAAAATAATTACGAAGTTTCTTCTATTTACTCAAAGTTCTCGCAATTTCGAAATTATATGAATGATTCACGACTAAAACAATATTTTATGATCATTTTCCTTTCTTTTGGCACTTGTCTCAATTTCGTATGACCATTGTTTCGAATTTAATTTTGTAAAAGAAACGACCTCTGCAGCTAACGAAAACCTATTTTACGTACATTTCTTATGGAAAAGTATTTTGTGCTCCTGGGTTTCAAGCCGGGCCTTTAGAGAGGTGAAAATATTTTTACTGGAGAATTCAGCATCGTAGAAGTACAACGCAGTTTATTTCAGACTTCTAAGTCAAGCTGTTTCTGAGAAAAATAGGGGTACGGACATCCATTTACATTTTATATATGTCATCATCATCATCAGCCATTTTCAATCCGACGTCGGATGTAGTCCTCTCCAAGAGCTTTCCAGTTCTCTTTATTCTGAGTTTCCCGTTGCCATGTCACCCCTAAATACTGAATGATGTCTCTGTTCCATCGGTCCCTTGGTCTTCTTCTTGGTCTCTTCACACCTCTTGGTATCCAGTTCAGAACCGCTGATGTCCATCGGTTGTCGTTTCTTCTCGCAACATGGCCTGCCCACATCCATTTCAGTGATTATATCTCATCATCATCATCAGCCATTTTCAATCCGACGTCGGATGTAGGCCTCTCCAAGCGCTTTCTAATTCTCTCTATTCTGAGTTTCCCGTTGCCATGTTACCTCTAAATACTGAATGATGTCTCTGTTCCATCGGTCCCTTGGTCTTCTTCTTGGTCTCTTCACATCTCTTGGTATCCAGTTCAGAAATGCTGATGTCCATCGGTTGTCGTTTCTTCTCTCAACATGGCCTGCCCACATCCATTTCAGTGATTTTATCTTATGTCTGATGTCTGTCACTCCTGTTATCTTCCTAACCCAGGTGTTGCGTTTCCTGTCTCTTCTTGTGATTCCAAGCATACATCGTTCCATACTTCTTTGTGTAGTCTGAAGTCGCTGGGTTATTGCTGCGTTTAACACCCATGTTTCACTTCCATATGTCAAAACTGGTAGAATGCATTGGTTGAAGACCTTTCTCTTCAAGACCATTGGCATTTTCGACTTCAGAATATGGGCGTTTCTTCCGAAGGCACTCCAGCCTAGTTTCATTCTTCGATTCACTTCATTAATCCTGTTTTTCTCTCCTGTCGTAACCAGTTGTCCCAGGTAAGTGTACTCTGAACAAACATCAAGGGGTACCTCTTGTAGTAGGATTGGTACTTGTGCTGCAAAAGAATTATACATTACCTTAGTTTTCGATAAGTTTATCCTGAGTCCTATTTTCTGCCCAGCCGCGTTCAGTTCTTGAAGTCTTGATGCTAGATCTTCACCGTTGGTTGCGAAGAGTACTATATCATCTGCGAAACGCAAATGACTGATGTGCTCTCCATTGATCCGTAGGCCTCTTTCCTCCCAGTCTAAGGTTTTAAAGACTTCTTCCAGAACGGCTGTAAAAAGAATTGGTGAAAGGCAGTCGCCTTGTCTCACTCCCTTCTCAATCCGGAATTCCTCTGTTTCTTCATGCAGCATTACAGAGGCTGTGGCGTCCTTGTAGATGCTGCGTAAAAGTTGGATGTACTTGGTATCTATCCCTTGTTTCCCCAGTGCCTCCAATGTGGAGGAGGTACTTACCGAATCAAAGGCCCGGGCATAGTCCACGAAGCAGAGTACTAGTGGCATCTCGTATTCGTTCATTCTGCTGATAATTTCTTGCAGCGTGTATTTTTTTACTGTAACTAAGTACTGACAATAAAAATATTACGAGATTATTCCGGAAAAATCACCGGCGCATCCTGAGATTTGTGAGAACTACATTCTGCGTATGAGTTAGGTCAACATACTATAATTTCCTCCGCTTTAAGCAGCGTGTTACCATCGTAAATGGAGGGGCTGAAATGATTACAGCTACGATCCTCTTAAATTCGAACGAAAATGTTCAATTTTCCTCCTCGAAAGGGGCACAGATGATTTAATAAATAAACCACAACCCAACATGTAGAGAGCGCTGTTTGGCGCGCAATGGGGGTAATTTCTCTCACCTCGCTCTAATTCCCACGCCTTAACGAAAGGGTCGGCGCGAAATTCCTCCAAAAGCGCAAACATCGGACCGCCTCAGCCGAGCAATAAAGACGGGGATAAAAGAAATATATTCAAACGGAAAAAATGTCGAACAAAAAAGCCTCGCACACGGGGACGATGGAAAGGAAAAATGTCTCGCAAACGACCCGCGAAAAAGATCCCGCCCTTCAAAAAATAAATAAATAACCCAGTCGCCTTGTCCTTTCGCTCGCATCAGCGCCCCCTCGCGAGCGCTCCCAGCACCTCTACCGGTTGTTTGCAGAAAAAAGTTCAAGGGAAAGCGCCTCGGCTGCCAGAAAGGCAGAAGATAAAAGGAATGGAATGGATGCGAATGCAGTGGAAGAAAGGACGCCTTTCTCAGTCTCTTCGATGCACTTGGCGCTCGTCTTTCTCACCTCGACGGTTCGAATCCTTGGGAGCAACGCGGGCGGAAGAGAATTTTGCAGTTGACCCGAATTGAAAAGATGAAGAACAGAAAGTTCGAGGGAAAATGAATAGAGAAAGGCATTGGGACCAAATCAGATAGAAGTAGGCGAGCGGAGGAATAGCGAGTTGTCCTCAAAGTTATTCTGCATCACGACGATAAAATGAAATAGACGGGCGAAGGCAAAGACCTGAATACACTAAAATGAAAAATTTCTATAGAAAATACTCGCAAACTCAGTAATTATCTGACGAAACGAAGATTTGGATATTCATGGAATAACATCTGTGAGATGTCTATTATTTCCAAGCAACCACTCTGTAGTAAACTGAAGTATGGCTGGAAATAAGGCTAGTAAGAGTTCTAGAAATTCTAATTGTCCGATATTTACAGGCAACTTTGCAATAAAGGAGCTACTCAAAGACAGCTTAACCGCGACTTCCTTAAACTAACCTTTGTTTATTCGATTTACTTCCTTTGATATGAAACTGACGAGACGATGGCGAGATTACATTTGGTTTGGATACTTTCATCTACTTTTAGATGATAGAAATCATTATGATAAGGAGTTAATTATTTGAAAGCCATGAAAGAGAAGAGAGAACACACTTTTTTTTCACGTTTATTTTAGGGGAATAGTTTTGCTAGCGTACTAGCATCGCTAGGCCTGTTGTGTGGAAATTACAAAATTGGGTACTCTCTACTTTTTTACAAATATAGCCACGAGCGAACTTTCGGCGTAAATCAGAGGAAGTATGCATAATAAGATTACACAGGTCTACAAATTTTTTCTTGCCAGCTGCATGTTTTTTTCTCTTACAATTTAGCGGTTTGCTGATTTCCTCAACCACCCATCGTTGTCCTATATTGTTTCTTTATCTTTTCCTCCCCCTCAAAATTTAAAATTCATTGTTGATTGCAGGAATTTACAAGATTTTAGTAATCGAGAATAGCTCACAAGATTGTTAGTTCAACGGCTGTTTCCGAGAGGGTACACCTTCAATTTGCAAGAAAACCTGATGTGATGGCATATTTGAGTAGTTTTCCCGTTTTCAGCTCGGAAAAATCTGTAGGAATCAGTGTAAAACTTCTATGCAGGTTTTTGGTCGCGGACCTTTGTTATCCTATGATTCGTATTCTATTATAGTCTCGTATTATCCTCGGAAAAATGAGTCCTTGAAGCGACTAATTCTAGTATCTATTTCTCTAACTTTCCTCGCATAATCTGATCGGCCAAGGTAACACGGTTCACGCATATTATTTGATACGTCTTCAGAAAAATAATCATCTTTAAGGTTTTCAATATCACAGAATCTCGCCACTGTCAGTACTAATGGGGTTTACTCTTTTATCCTGGATAAACTCGGGATTAAAAAAAATTAGTTAACGCTGTTAAAAGTTAAACAAAGAATATATTCCCATATTACTTTCATTTACCAGTCTTTACAACCTTTACTAATGATTTAGATCAACAGAATATAGTCATGTAAACCTAAATAATTACTAAATGTCGGGTTTTGTGGATGCCTTGTCAACATTTGTATATCATTATGAAAGACATCAGCTCTTTCCCAAAAATTACTTAGATCTGATTCGAGAAATGTATGTACATATGAGCTTCCCTGACGACTATCCAATGGATATTCTCCAAATGAGTGAAATGTATGCGAAAGTCTCGTGACTATCTGAATTGCTCTCTCATGTTAACTTTTCCAGTGGAAGTTATATCTGGAGAAAGAATAGAGATCGGATGGAGAATTTAAAGCGTCTGAGTGCACGTCTCTTCAGAATTCCATTTACAATCTCAAAGAGGAACGGCACAAACCCTTCCCCCACTGTCCTTCTCTCCTTTTCCGCCGCTTCGGAAGTTTTCCAGGCGACCAGAAAAACTAATCCTTTCCTTTGTCTTCCTTTATGCTCAGAATTGTCGGTAAATGAAAAACGTTTCGCTTAATAATTGCATCTCCTATGAAAATTTATTTGAAGTATTTATGGTTATCAGGTTAAATGCTATATCTGCATATAAAACCTTCGACTGGAAGGCTGGTAGGATTCAAAACCCATTCATTATTTACCTATAAATAGTTTTCGAGAGGCAATGGGCGAATAGAGAAGATGAATAGGAGTGAAGTAGTTTTCCCACGCTTCCCTCACTGAATCAGTATCCGTAAGAGAAATAATTCCACGTGAGGGCCGAGCAATGCCTTAAGGAATAACACTTTACAGCAATTTCTATGTCTATGTAAGTACACTGCAAGCCGCCTTTCGGTGTGTGGCAGTGGGTGTATGCACCATGACTGAACTTCCTTAATCGATTACTCTCCCGTATCGTTCGCAGAAAAAAATGAAATCTTGAATCCATTCGTTCTAGAATCTATTTGCCTGATCTTCCTGATCGTATCAGTGTGGCCTATGTAAGATACGTATTATATCCGCTACATAATTTGTGAATGTAATTTCTCCGAACTAATTCCGTAAATTTATCCTTTGTTTAAATGTATTTCTAAGAATGAAATTACATTTACGTTTGTTCACGTAATTGTAATTTTATTTTTACATATACTCATGATGGATTTCCACTCAGTAACTCCTTCCATTAAAGATTTTATTTGACTTTGTTTAAACCTTCTTACTTCTAAAGATTCCCATCCTTCATCCTGAAGCATTCGAGTAACTCTCACTGGTTTACCGTAGCAATTTTTCACAAAACGTATCGCCTTTCGATTCAACTTCTCTAATTCTCGAATACAATACTTATCGGCAGTATCCCATATACTACTCGCATTCTCAAGGTGAGGCCTAACTAAAGCAAAGTATCGCTCGCTGACTTTGTCTTCGCTCCGACCGCCTATTCTCTTAAGAAAACTGAGTTTCTGAAGTGCCCTTCCACATATATTATGGATGTGTGCACTCCATGTTAACATATTCGTGAGGGTAACTCTAATATACTTCACCAATTCTACTCTTAGTAATTTTATATGTATCCATGAGAATTGACCAAAATAAATTAATTCGTTCACAAATATTTCGGAATATTTTCAATTTTATAGAAAACTACTTAGATATGATAGCAGGAGCAATGAATCCCTTCATCATCATTCATTTTCAAATGTAATTCAAAATGAGCGATCAAGTCTCCTTCGGTAGGTTCATCTGCCTATATATTCCCTATTCAATGCCATTTTTTCGTTTCCTAGTAATCCCACTCTTTACGCCATCTAATATATTTTGCCTTTGTCTTCCCCTCTGTTTTTCCCACTACAAATTACTGTCAATTACATTCTTCAGCAATCTCTCTCCTCTCACTATATGACCCATTCACTTCCTCTGTTTACACTCAAATATTTCAATTAAAACCCTCTCCTACCCGACCATCTCTTCTATCTCTGTATTTTTTTATCCTCTCAACTAACTTGTACTATTCTATACCACACCCACAACGTAAAGGACTCCAATATTTTTATATCTTATTTTCTAAAGGTCCACGTTCCTCAGCCATACAGAAAAATTCTCCACATCAAGGATTTTCCCAATCTTTTCCCAATTCCTTTCTCAACACTTCTAGCCATTAGTTCCTTCGCTTCGCGGAAGCCTTCTTGGCTAGGGCTTCTTTTTCAAACCGCATAAGTGCATCTTCCATCCCAAGAAAGAACACTGACCAAGTAGGGGAATTCCATCTGTTCGAGTTTTTCACCATCCACCCTAATCGTTAACTTGGCTTACTTTCCTTTACTAAACCTCATTACTTTAGTATTTCTCACGTTTCTTTTCATCCCAAACTCCCTCGTTTAGTGCTTTTTCTAATTTTTTTTATCTCTTTCGAAATCGCATTAACTTTCTGGTCTGTATATTATACTGACTGCGCTACTTTTTTACTAACTTTCACTCCCTTATCTACTTCTACCAGAGGTTTTTCCACTATATCCTCTCCTTATACATAAAAAAAGCGATGGTGATTTTCCCAAAATCTGCAAATATTTGTCTTACTCCATTCCCAATCTCCATCCGATATGAAAATTAAACATGAATATTGAAGGATTGTACATCAAGAAAAGATAAAAAATTTAGACTACAACCAGCAGCCCTGAAACTAATTATCTGTGACCAATTTTCCTAGATACTGCTCATACTCCACTACTCATACACCTTTTACCCTAAAACCTTCAGTAGTTAAACTAAAACGCCAACTATTGTGAGGATATTTCCCTAAAATTACTGGAAAATGATGACTATATATTATCTTTACTATAAAAGTAAATAACTTCGATGAATGATGAATATGATGACGATGATAGGCGTAGTCGAAAGAATAATATGTCAGCCATAATACCTGTGTATCTCGATACCCACTATCGGTGGTGGCAACTATGATCTACTAATGCAATAATGAGTTGGAAAGCCACAGTAGCGACGCTAAGATGTTTATCATCTTATATTATTGTGCAAAATTGCGAAGAGCGGGGATATGTACTTGGGGATGTACTTGGCCTGACTATTGAAATGCTTTCATGTTGTTTTAGAGTCTTTATTTGGACTGCAGAGTCGGTGTAATATTGCTGCCAATTAACGATGCCTCCTAATGCACGTAGTCAAGTCAAGTCAAGTTAGTTAATTAAGTCAAGTTCAAATTATACTAAGTGAATTCCCACCTTCTGTACTAAATTAAATTTTGTGACGGTAATTTAAGACACCCCAAAACTGATTAAGTTTAATGAATCAATTCAGTGAATGAAAAGTTAAATTCTTTAAATCTTCTCAAGTGTTCGGAAGAGTTTATATCAAAGGAGAGTTTAAAAGCAGGTCAAATTTTACATGCATAGCTATTACTGGGAAAATGGTGACTTAAAAGAAGGAGCTAATTGTTTAGCACTGAACAGAAAATATGTGTGTGATGCTTTAATGAATCACAAAAGACATTAAGGGCTACATTTTTAAATGTAGCAAAAGAATAGTAATCATTGTTTCACATTTGCAATATTTTTTACTTTTGCCTTAAATGGGGTATTTGGTATAACAGGGGAGTAAGCTAAGGTAGCTGCTGAGTTATAAGTTGAAAGTAAACTCCAGAAACCATCAAAATTAATTTTTAATTTTGATGGTTTACTTTCAACTTATAACAGGGGAGATCTAAGTCCATTTACAAACCTCGTGGATATCCTCACATCTTCTATATATCCAGGCGGATGTACTGAAATTGATAGATTATTAAGTACAGTATGGACAAATTGCACCTGAAGCGTATATTATTCAAACTAAGATGGTAAAGTGTTCTTCCTGGAGGGAATTCCCTTGGAAGTCTGCTTTGCCTTTATAATATGCGGAAACGGTTCATAAATTCAGCTTAAGATACCGCCCGGTCGAGAGAGTAGATGCACGCCTTGAATTATGCGCAGGGAAGTTAAAGCGAAGAGCTGGAGCTAAGTGCAGACAGGAGTCAATGGCACAATTAAAAATAAGCACTTGAACTTGGTGGAGTTATGGAGAGAGAATATGTTTATCTCTGAGGATGCAAAAAGGAGAGATGCACTACAAAGGAGGTCAAAAGGGAATGAGGAAGATGGACATTTTATTCTGTCTACTTCAAAGACGAGCGGGCAAACGCTGAACAATTCTAGCGAAAGATACTTATCATGAAGCTGAACATCTTTTAAAATAAGAATTGATAGCATATATTTCGCCATTCGTTATTGTATATTATTTATGACTGATATATAGCGTCGTAACATTGTGCATTTTGCGTGTTTACCCCCCTTTTGCTACGTTTCCCAGCTGTAGAAAATTTTCCCTAAGCTTTACTTGGATTTCATCATATTTAAAAAACTATTCTATTTTTTCTACTACGCTCTCTTCATTTAAATTATTTTAGGTAATATTCTGTGATTTATTAACATCGAAGATGAGTGAAATGAAGGAATCTTTTCCTCGATCTCATCGGAATGAAGACGTTGTTGAATGATATTAATAAATATTTGATGTTTCGATTTTCAATTCTAATTGACAAAAGAAACATTATTAAACACAAGGCAATTTAATATTTATAGTATCAAAGTAAATTCTGATTTTGCGTTAACTTCCTTCCTTTTATAAAATAGTTTCGTTCTTGTACACAACCAGACAACATCGAGTGTGTCTGTGATATATTTCAGCGTTACTGACTCCCCTACGGTTTTTTAAAGTATCACTTGATCTAGAGCGCTAAATTAATCCTGGCTTAATTAATAGAGATCTTGGTAGAATTGATTAGTTAATGTCTAAGAAAAAGGTTGGTAACTTTAAATGGTGTGATTGAAACGTTGCTTTATACACACTCCAAACTTTTTTTTCGTACAAGTTTCAACAATTCCAGGCTACGTACACATTTACCCTTCGGAGTATTCGATGCTGGGACAATTAAACACATCGGACAGATAAAGAGTAAAATCCTCACACATGGCACATTTCTTTTCATTCTGAAAATCATTTCTGGCGATAAAAAATTTTCGTTAAATTAACTGTCCTATCTCATTCATTCCCAATTGACGCGTAATTAAAACTTCTACGATTCTGGTCGAACTGTAGCGGAGGTAAATCTTTCCCTCACTTCCGGAAACAAATGTTCGTATATAATTTTCCTTCCCCATAATCATTTATTATTTCAAATTTAAAAATAAAGGAGAAAATTATTATTAAGTGTATTAAGAGATTCGAGTTAATCTGACGATTTAAATTCTACTATGGTTTAACCAGCGCTTTTTTTCGTACAATTTCAGCTATTCGAATGTAAGCAACGATCCGCTCAACCGCTGCCTGATGGTTTGATACGTTGAGTAATGGCCTCCAATGTACATACAATACATGGGAATAAAATAGTCTCACACGATGTAGAAAATAAACGACATGACATTCATTCTGAATTTCGGTGTTTGAGAAGCACCTCAGAGAGGTAGTATTGCATCGATCTATTTCGTTGAAATAACTTTTAACGTAGCCAAACTGGCCTTCCCCACGAATACTACGATATCTTTATTCTAACATGTACTTCTTTCCTAGTCATCTAGTTTCCGTTTCTGGCATAAAAACTATCTCGTGTTTGAGAACCGCTCCTAACGTAATGCCATTAGATAAACGGCAAACCGCAGAGAAACCGTCTCTGTACCAAGTGATTAATGGGAAAATTCTTTATGGTAAATAAATTAAGAGTTTACAATTTAAAGTTCATGGAAACCTAGATTTTGCAAGGGAGTATATAAGAAAAATTAACTTTGTGGATATATAACTACTACTTCTTATGAATTGTACAACGAAATAGAACGGGATCCAATATCACAATGCCTCTGAGATTAACAGCCTGCTTTATGTCATAGAAGACGACCTTTCATGTTTCTTCCTAAATTGGCAGTAATGTTGTCGACTACATTCGATCCATTCTTCATTCAACTGCTGATGGCGCCAACCGGAAATTTCTTCATGTTTCATCGCTCCAAACGAGCACTTATTTAGAGGCATTCCGCTATGGCCTGACATCCCCAATCCATTTCTCACGGATGACACGTAAATGGTTAGCAAATGCCCCGCTCGGGTCGAATTTCGGGATAATAGGATTCGAAAGTCAAAGAAAGCGCATTTCCAGAAATTTATCATACTTTTATGCGACCGCAATGTGTATTTCCCGTGACACAAGCGCTTAAAAACGAGGCGAAGAAAACAAATACACCCGAATTAAAGAAGAAAAAGGGGTGGAATGTACGTGGGACTCTATAAAAGCCTAAGTGTATGCTCTACGAAGACTGCAGAGTGGAAAAAATGGAGCCGAATGTTTACTCGGAGTGTTAGTCTTTGGGATAGCGGAGTTGTTAACATCTTTTGCTTCCCTCTCTCTTGCTGCGGGTCGCGGAGCTCATTTCTACAATTTATGACCCCGCAAATGGGTGCCACCGTTTCGCCAATCTTCCCCTCGTTCTTTTATTCGCTTTGCCTGTCTCACGGTTTGCTCATGATGTACGCTTCTCGCTTTTAAGGTCTTATGCTCCAAATTGAAGGAATCTCTCTTTCCACAGCGTGGAAGTGCTTGTATGTATGTGCCTGGTTTTAGAGTAAAAGAAGGACAAGTAAGAATGAGAATCTCAGAGGACGGAAAAATTGTTGGGAAACATTCCTAATTACAGCTTAATGAAGTTCTTATGGTGGTCTCATGCATGCAAGAGAGGGATCAGTGGTTCCAACCTCTATTGGTATTACTATGAGAAATTAACTAAGTATACTAGTAAACTATGTTAATTTCAACGAAAATTCGGTCAAAGTTCAAAGATCAAAGAATTTTGATACCATTCATCCTCCAACTCTTCTCACAATCAGTATCCTCAGTACCCATAAATTTGAAAAAAAAAATAATAATGCACAAAGCATACTTATAAAATCTGTGCTATCAAAAGATATTCAATTATCAAGATAGTCGGAAGCCTTTAATATGAATATGACTGCGACTCGAGCCTAGGTCCCCTACTTTACGATACGGAATTTTAAGTTCTGAATTATTATACCGACTAAAGTTAATAATTCAAACGTATTCGTAGAACTTTTACCATTCTCAAATTCCTGATATTATAACACCAACTTTTGTTTAATACTTAAGACTGGATAACCATGTGGGTAGAGCGTTCTCCTTAGCCAACATTTATCGGCGTTCACCCAGAATCGTGATGAATATGAATAATATCTGAACTAAGAGGAGGTGGGTCCAGTCTAGAAAAGCTAATACAGCAGTGTGGCAGTCAATACGCCGACCACGTATCACCCACTGTAAATACTGCCGAGCTAGGACACCCCCTCACAAAGGAATGTTGCGCTAGTATTTTACTTTAGTTTCTACTCAGGGACAAGCTATAGGAGAGGGAACTGTATACGGCCGTTATTAAAATAGAGATTGAAAATACTTCAAAAGCCGTTACTAAAGGTGGTTACCGAGAGCTCACGTGGTGACCAGATCGAGGAAACCGTCAAAATCTGAAAATTCCACCCTTTTGTAAGGAACCCAATATGTATCTCAATAGCCAATCTGCCAACTTCAGTTACCCGTTAGAGTTTTTTCTGAGTTTAACGGTTTCTTTGATCTGATCACCGCGTAAGCTCTCGGGCAGCCTCCTGACGGCTTAAGCAGCATTTAGAAAACTACATAAGAGTAATTTCATAACAATTGCAGATGTCAAATACCTGATTAATGTAGTAAATTTTACCAACCAAGACGGGATACATAATTTTTCATCGAGATGATTTATAACACTGAAATATTTTGGAGAAAACTTCGCCATAAGAAAACACTGAAAGACACGGTGAGAATAGGATATATATGGAGCAACGGCTTTTTTCTTCCGAGATCCGATGTTTTGAATTTAGGCCTGACTTATTTGCAAAGAAGCTGAATCAGGCAAAGCCAATAGATTGGTCGCTAGAAGATAATTCGTCGATCGTGAATATCATTGACGATCCTAAATACACAACCACAATGCATACTCATGAAATAATTGTAATACTTCGAGGAATACAGCGAGTCTTTGTCAGGTCGGGTCTTAATAACACCCATTTCATGTCCGCAACGAAATATCGTTCCTAGAAAGTTATTCTTAGAGAAATTCATAGTTATTGGAATACAAGACTGATTGGGTACTGTTCTGTATCATCGAATACTACCATTATTTCCAAAGGTTTATTTTCAACGTAGAAAAACATCATCAGAGCTAAGTATCATTATTATGCATAACTGGTTAACAGGGCATCATTGGTCGTGGCATTAACAGGGCATCATGAAATTTCTAAGTTAAATAGAGGGTAAATAAAATATTTTTGTTATTCCTCCATGTGGGTTCATTAGCACCCTGATGTTTTCAGTTCTAATTTAATATTATTATCAGGATATCATTAATTGCTTATATTTTAAATTAAGTTTGCTCACAGGACAATTCTATTTTCCGGTTAGGCATCAAATTGAAGTTCAAACCGTAGAATACGCTTAAAGGGCGCTCACGTAATCTAAATCATAGGAGTATCAAAAGAATGTTTGTAATAACGTATCTCACTTCGTAAAAAATTCGAATTATATAATTTGGGCTGGGAACTGTAATGACGCAGATTCACATGGAATGGAATGAGAGCCGCCTAATTTGAGGAGGAAGGACTTTATCTGGTGCTGACATCTCGTGGCTTGAAAGCACAAGTGTATCATTCGGAGGAATTGAATATTACTGAGAGCAGACATTGGTGTGTTAGGCTTTCCGCGAAGTTATTTTTCAGCAACGGTGACGCGCGAGAGAGAAGTGATTTCCATTCCGTTGGAGCAAAATTCTGATTCGTTTTGTGATTTAGACGACGGCCATCATCCCACACGTAGAACATATCTCCGTTTTTTATTTGCTGATTATAGAAATTTTAATTTTAGAATGGAAATAAGCATCAAAAGCAGAAATAACGTTGCCACGAAACACATATACAGTTTTCCCTAGGGACAAAATTTTATCGGAAATTCTAATACTACGGTTATTATTCATCGGAGATAATCTAAATTTATTTCTTCTGCTGTACATTCTGGAGGAATAACATTCAAAAAAGCCTTTACAAAATGCTATCACACCAGTGAGATAATGACGATAACACAACGAATAAATTCAACCCTTCTTAACTCGTACGATGGTTGTTCAATAAGTCCTTAGAAATTCCGAAAGATGGCACTCGTAGTGTCATAAATGGTTATTTTTTAGTAAGCATCATTATTCACTATAGCTGTTAAAGTCTCAGTTACATCCATCGGATGAAGCGAAAAATTTTGTTCATTTAGTAAAATGGAAAAAGTTAGTTCTGAGCGGTGACTAAACACTTATATTTAAAAGGATTAACACCGAAAGAGATCAAATCTGAGTTGGATGAAGTTCACGAAACATCTGATCCTGTGTTTGCAACTGTTTACAATTGAGTAAATGAGTTTAAATGTGGCCGTACATCCAGAAAAGATGAACATCGCTCGGGATGTCCAGTGGAAGTGACTACCCCCGAAATTATTGACCAAATCCACGATATGGTTTTGAGGGATCGACGAATCAAAGTGCGCGAAATAGTCGAGGCCACAGGAATATCGCAAGGTACAGTGTTTTCAATTTTTCACGAAAAATTGAGTGCGAAAGAAATCTCGGCAAGATGAGTACCGCGTTTGCTCTCAGAGGAGATAAACGCAATGGTGTGGTCGACTCTGAGGCTATTTTGGCGCTTTTCCGTCGCAATCCTGACGAGTTACTGTGTTGATACATAACTGTGGACGAAAAATGGATACCCTACTACACTCCAGAGACAACGGGAAAGTTAAAACAGTGTGTTAATGAATGTGAACGTGCTTCGAAGAAGGCGAAGACGGTGAAATCGGCCGGCAAGGTGAAGGCTACGGTTTCTTGGGATGCATGCGGAATCGTCTATACCGTTTACTTACAAAAAGGTCAAATGATAACTGGAGAGTATAATGCGTTGTATTGCACTGGTTGAGAGAAGAAATCAAGAAAGATCAACGTCCTAATTTGAAAAAGAAAAGATCCTTTCCATCAAGAGAATGCACGGGTGCACACCTGCGCAGTTTTGATGGCCAAAGTTATAAAATTAAAGTTCGAATTATTACAGAATCCACCGTATTCACCTGATTTGCCCCCCAATGACGTCTTTTTTTATTCCTAAACATGGCTCGGCGGACAACGGTTCACGTCGAACGAGGAGGTCATCGTCCAAGCAGATGCCTTTTTTGAGGGCCTTCCGAAATCCTACTTTTTGGACGATTTAAAAAAAGTTGGAGAAACACTTGGTAAAGTGTACACAGTTGAAAGGAGATAATGTTGAAAAACAAAAAAAATATTTTTCTATCTTTTTCTAAGGACTTGTTGAACGACCCTCGTAATAATCTGATTAAATGTACATAACCTTAGGATTAAATCGATTTTCGGAAAAACTTTTAAACTTAAAACAGTAATCTGATTTTGATTTTGTTTGTTTTTGATTTAGATTTTGGATTTATACCTTATGTTAATATGATTTAACTTATGTAAAATGGATCTAAATAAGACAAACGAAGAAAGAATGGATGTGAAGTTGTAATAGAGCATCATAACATTCTTCCTTATTTTTAGGGATTAAATGCCTGCGATGAAAAACCAAGTCTACATTTTTAGAGGGATAACAGCATGCTCTTTTATATAAAGATAATTGGAAAGAGTTACGAGAGGGTCTTGTTTTGTAAATGTGAACTGAAAATGCCCTATTTTCGGCGTCGTAACGAAATTCGTTCGGAAAGTGAAACTTTTAATTCGTACACTTTGTGTTAAG
>KZ308876.1:205223-269983 GCA_000376725.2 Ladona fulva
TTCAAAAGATATAAAATGCCAAACTTTAAATTTTTTTCGAGCCATAATTTTTTCGGTCGAGTTTGCTTCAAATTTTCTTCGCAGATTTCGCTCATAAAAGATTTTCTATTATTTTGTGTAATAGAGCAACATATACTGTATAAGAATACCAAGTTTTGTTTTGCTCAACGGAATAGTGCCTGAGATACCGTGTCTCAAAGTTGCTAAAAATCGATGTCTAACAGTAGAAGGCTGCGGTAGGGGTCAAACAAATGACTATATCTCAGCAAATATTTCATCGATGGATGTAAAACTTGGGAAATGTACATAGAGGATACGAAGTTATGTTCACACAAAATTTCATTGAAATCGGTGTTGGTCGAGCGGGGACCATTGGTCCACTTGACATGGAATGGCCCAATATACAATTAAACGATGCAAATCGTTGCTATCTCGAATCACTAATAAAATTGCGTTTTATATTGAAATTTATTTTTGCCCCCATCGAATAACGGTGAATTAAGAACGACATTTTCATAGTCTTCAATAAATTTTTATATCAAACTGCGATGGTTATTGTAAATGAAATTGATATTTATGACAAAATTAATTAATATTGAAAGGAAAGACCAAAGAATATTATTGAATTATTCGCTTAACTTTAGTACATAATATTTTTGACGATTTTTTGTGTTGCTGGTTAAATTACAGCGATCAGTTCATCCCCATATTTTCGAATTTTTGTTAAAGAATATCACTTTTGCGACAATTTGGCATTCTTTGAGTGATAAACGTATCTCATTCTGAATTGGCTCTTTCCGAATGCAATCGGAAGTGATTATTTTCTTACAAAGTAAATAAATATTGTTCGCCTCTGAGCGATCAGACGGCTAGTATCTTAAGTAGCTTAAGCAATTGCCAATTTATATCCCACCCTCGTTAAAAGTCGTTTATTTCTTTTCCAATAGATTGCAACAGAGTGGGATGCGAAAATTGGCTGCTGCCTCCTATTTTTTACCACTTACTGCTTAATATATCCCGCGAAAGGCAGCGATTGAGTGCAATTGAATCCGCCGATTGTTTCCTTTCCCGTTCCCATTTTTGTTTCACACTTGCATTCCCTAGCAATAAGTCTTCATGTACCGTTTCCTGCCATTACCTAGACGGCTATATTCGCCAGCTTCTTAGCATCCGTCTCTGCAATGCTTTCCGCTTAAATCCTCCGGGATAAATAAACTTCCGCGGACAAAGTGCGCTAGCCATTCTAAAACATCCTCTCTCTACAGAATTTATCAACTCGAAATCTACTTCAGATATGGAAGCGAACGTTTTTTTTCCGTCATCTCACTTGCTGACGTCCTTTTCGCTCGGAAGCGCGGGGCAATATCTCTTCGGAATATACTCGTGCATTTCGAAGAGGATTCGAGCGAGATTTCTTCCCGAATTTTATATTGGCTACGGAGATTCGTCCGTGAGAAATGATTTCCAGCTCACTATTGCGGAGAATTATTAAATTTTACGGCAAATCTTAGGCCTATGCCTACCATTTCTGTGAGGGCTGAATATAGGATATAGGCACCTTATTTACAACGCAAGCCGATATTTAAGATAGTGATTTTGTCGTACGGCTGTTTCTCTAAACCAGATAGGTAATTTGTTTCTTCATGAAACATTGTTAATTTAGAAAAAAACCACGGAGATTCAACTGGATACTAAATTAGGATATGAGATTTACTCAACTTATGCGTAAAACTTCAAGAAGTGTAGCACAGAGAAAATTAGGCATCATTTCTCCTTTCACGGATTTTTAAAAACTCATTTTCATGTATAAAAATGATACAATCAGCCAAAATTTTAATTATGCATTGGAGCTACTGTTCAATCATTTTCACATGCTTACAGATTATTCTTGATATTCTGTTTTGTGTTGAGCTCGTTATTATGCAAATTTTTCTCAATACTCATCAACGTCTCCTTAATCTTGTACTCATATTTTGTTTAGCAACTCCATTAATTAAATCATATATTCCATTTATTTCTTAAAAATGCTATATCTCTCCTTTCTCGTATGTCATTTCCCTCAACCAACAAACATCTTATTGGTCTTGTTGTCCTTGCAGATACATTCCCATTTTTTCTTAGTCACCATTATCACCTTCTGGTAACTAACTTTTGAAACAAAAGGAATTTAAAGAGAGTAATAGTCTATATACTACTTATATTTTCGTTTATTTTTATAATAAATTAAGGTTTAACGATACAGTTTTAATTAATAAAATAAGTTTTGCTAAAGCGAGTGCTCTTGCTTAGAAGATAATCATTGCCTAAAGCGTTTCCTGCCCCTCATAACAGATTAACATATTCAGTAATAACCATTTAAATTGATTAAAAAGTACGCCACCTTCAGTAATCTCCAAAAGGAGGATCGTAAAATGCATCATACTTTAAAAGTTATTTCGATACTTTTCGCTCTAAAGAATGGAATAAGAGTTTATTTCCGTCAGAATTTTAATTTTCAATCTCAAAGCACGTAATGGTTTCTATAATTCATTTCGGACATATGAAATGTTGGCACGAGTCGCTTCTCAAGAGAGATTGCCTCAAGCAGTGAGTTCCATTAATCTGTTCAGACGGTTAAATGAGACAACGCATTAGGTATAATTCAGGAACAAGGCCCTTTGCCATGCTAATTAAAAGATGTCCATAGTCGCTCTTTTAATTTTCTCTGCTCAACGCCACCGAATAAAAAATTGCCATTCCTTTTAACACGATTATTAGTATTTCTCGCATAATATTACCTATCATCACATTCATCCTTACTTGAAATACTTATATTTATCAGTTGATTACGGAAATATCGATGTATTTGAACTAAACTTCGTAGATATTTAAAATACCACTTAATGAAAGGTTTACATAGGAAGAATTTTCTAAAGATTTTCCGTATAAGATTCCGCGGAAGAATTTTGAGGCGAAACGCCTGATTTCTCTAAAGTTTTATTTTACGAAGTAATTGGAGCCTCGTGCATTGAGCCATTAATCGCAAGGGTTCCAACTTTCTATCAGCCAGTGGAAGTAAGGATTTTCTAAACGGCCCACGCTGAAAAATGTACATCAGCAATCTAATATTAATATTTCAAGCATTAACGAGACTGAGCATTTTGTCGGAGATAAAAAGCCAAAATATCGAAATTTATTTTAATACTATTTAATTAGGATTCGTTTTTACGTGATATGTATGATACCTACCCTAATTATGCGAGTAGTTTTCCTGTACATAAACATATCGGACAAAGTTTGAATGGGGCAAAAGGCAAAAGTGAAGTTGTTGTTGCCTGAAGTAAATCATTTTTAGGTTAGTCAATCTGCTGAACCGTTTGATGAGTAAAATATTGATAGAAGTCGAATTGATATGCTAGACGTTCTTATGCAACAAGTATGAAAATCGTAAACTATGACCGCCAATTAAAAAAAATTAAAGGAATAATATGTGTGAAAAATAGCGACATGACTGGAACTCGAACCCAGGTCTCTCACTTTCCGGGTAGGTGTTCTAACCACTGAACTACCATGCCGCGTGTCGCTATTTTTCATAATTGTTATTCCTTTGAGATCAGCTGCACGACTTCATTGTGCAAATATGTTCACCTTTCCTTAATCCTTAAAAAAATTTTATTTGTTTATAATAAAATTTTACGTTGTGGGAAAGAGGCTTCCCATGGAACAATTGAGTGCAAAAGTACATTATTTTATTTCTGCATTTAATATATATGCTATATAAAATTATTTTCATAGTCAGAATTGTTTAAAACTTCACTAAACTAAATTTCACAATATTTTCATGAATATCTTCAAAATCTTCACAATATGGAATCAGAAGCAATATTCAACGACAAAGATAAGAATCGCCATTCAATTTCTCTTCTTTAGGTGCTTATCTCGATTTTTTACTATTATTCTTTCAAATGTAACTTTGAAATAGAAATGAACCGCTCAACCGATAAAAAGAAGTTAATGTGTAATGAGAACGTTCGACTCGTCTGGGATCGAACCGGGAACAGATATGTAAATAAAAAGTAGCCCACTATTTAAGGGTTGTTTTCATCCATGGATAAAAGCTTTGTATCTGGGGATGAAGCTGCAACCTGTCCGTAGGTTCGTTTATACAATAATCTCAGTTCTCCTGTTCTGTGCAAATTCCTTTATCTTCGCATAACGATTTCTCGCAACCACTTCTGCCGATCTCCAGTAGCGAATATTCTTTCCTTCGCTCCACGTCGCCAATTAGTTAATTTGAGCAGGAGCAGCGAACACTTTTATTTATATTTTTAAAATGAACCCATAAACAGCACAGGGCCTTTACAATGGATTATAAGGACTTAATCATGTAACAAACAAACAAAATTATAAAATATTGATAATAATAATAAAATATACAAATCTAAAAAAAATGAATGAAAATCAAAAGAAGACAGATTTAAAAACAAAGAATAAAACCAGTTATAGAACTACAATATAATAAAAGTACATGTTACAATACAAATAATAGTTGAAGAAAAAGTTATACAAAAAGGATCCAATGAAGGAGAATGAAATAAAATACTGTTATAAAATTCACAGTTGCTGGCAATGTTTTGTGGAAATACATCATGATGAGAGTGAGAATAGTTATACTTTTTCCACAATATATTTATTTATCAAAACACACAATAAAAACTCACGACTTGTTTCGGCGAATGATCGCCACTATCAAGTGTCTATGCTGAAACCATTGAGCATAATATATGCGAGAACGACTGGCGGAAATATAAGGAATTAGGGGATGAAGTGATGGGGGAAAAGGGGGCAGAGAAGTTTCAGTATAGACACTTGATGATGGCGATGATTCGCCGAAACTAGTCGTGAGTTTTTATTGTTTGTTTTTAATAAATAAATATATTGTGGAAAAAGTACAACTATTCCCACTCTCATCATTAAAATACTGTTGTATAGATGTGGCAAGCGGTGGATAAAGGGCCATTTAGTTATAGAAAGTCGAGGTGTAGGACAACGAAATAAAGAGTTTAACCTAGGTTCGAACCGGTCCCACGTTGGCAAGAGCTAAACTAAAACAGAACCGACATGTTTTTTTTCATCGAACCGCAGGTAATTCTGGAAGACAATATATTCCAGTTCGTTTCCCTGTTATAAAAACATTTGGTGACCTTTCGAGTTAATATTCCTTTAATATGAAGATATTCCAGTGAGAATTTCACCAATTCCCATTCCTCACATGACTAACTAAGTTTGTTTAGGCAACTTCTTCATGGCATAAAAAAGCAACATACCTAATTATTATTAGTGCTTGCAATCCCAAGGAAGAATGGACTTCAAAAAAGTCTGACGGGACCGGGAATCGAACCCGGATCTCCCAATTGCCGGTCGGACGTTCTGTCCGTTGAGCTATAACGTCAGAACATTTCTCCAAGCCATTCGGGAGATCTGCCGGGATAGATCAACGGGCAGAGCACCCGACCGGCAATTGGAAGACCCGGGTTCGATTTACGGACCCGTCAGACTTTTTTACAAGCCCATTCTTACTTGGGATTTTTCCTGGGTGCGCAGCATATTGCGCAAAGTCACCCTTACCCGTTTTCATAGTGCTTTAAATTTAAAATCTTGGTTTTCCCAATCTAGTAAGAGATACTAAGTTAATCTAGTACCAAAAGGAGTTTCAGATAATTACACATACCGAGGTGAATTCAGCTTTGCACTAATATTTCTAAATGCCGCCATAGGTTATTTTACTTTATCTATGATGTCTGTCACTCCTGTCATCTTCCTAACCCAGTTATTGCGTTTCCTGTCTCTTTTTGTGATTCCAAGCATACATCTTTCCATACTTCTTTGTGTAGTCTAAAGTCGCTGGGTTATTGCTGTATTTAACACCCAAGTCTCACTTCCAATTGTCAAAACTGGTAGAAGGCATTAGTTGAATACCTTTCTCTTCAAGACTATTGGCATTTTTGACTTCAGAATATGGTTGTTCTTTCCAAAAGCACTCTATCCTAGTTTTATTCTTCGATTCACTTCATTAATCTTGTTTTTCTCTCCTGTTGTAACCAGTTGTCCCAGGTAAGTGTATTCTGAACAAACATCAAGGGGTACCTCTTGTTGTATGATTTTTACTTCGAACACGCTTTCTCACACCATTTCATACACGTGATGGCGGAAAGCAAAAATAAGCACATCTGTATTATGTTTTTGCAAGAAGCACATAGGCACCATTGATATGACCTGTATCACAACAAAAAATTTGCACTCTATCTTCGAGATTCCAATGCACAATCGCGTTCCAAACAGCCTGCGCCTGTCTGCTTCCTGATGAACTTTCCAACTGTGGCACACCAATAAGTTGTTCTTTATTTACATATATAATAATTATCGAAAGACGTTCTTCTTTTGATTTCCGAGCATCTAAAGCAGGTAGCAGTTTGCCATCCCAGTGAACAGTCACAACATCTGGTACCTCGTTTTGAAAATAGCTTTTATGGCTTCCGCACGCTCTTTCCGTTTTTCCCTACGAATTCTTTCAATCGAGGACTTACTTATAGGAAATTCATCAATTAGTTTTAGTTTAGCTCTTGCCAATGTGGGACCGGTTCGAACCATTTTCTATCCGTTTCCTTTTCGCCTTCTCAGCCAAAACAAAAGGATATTTTCTGTTTGGTCTCTAATTCGGTTTTTGTGTGATGGTTTCATATCACTGTTCATTTATTGAAATCTAACGAATGACAGATTATATTGTATAGACTTACAAAGAAGGGAAGCATCGAGGATTCAAAACATACTTTACTGATTTTAATGGATATCTGGAAGCTTTTCATGCTTAAAATATCTTACTTGGATTATAGATAAAGAAAGTAATTCGGTAACTTTAAAGAACTTCGGAAGAGTTTTGATGACGGTACCCTAATATTGGTAATTTTTAATAATAGATTTCTCGCAATTTAGGAGATGTTTGGAAAAGTATACAGAAGCTTTTACTATTATTTCACGTACTTACTACGTAATTACTTTAATTGGTTTTAGAATGCATAAGGGAGGGTCACATATCTACATGTAGTCTATACCCATAAAAGAGATTATTATAAAAATGGCTACAAAGTTAGAGAATATTTTTACCATTTAGGGTTTCAAGGAGAAGATGCAAAGAAAGGACGATGGGGACACAAGAAAACAGAGATAGACGTCTCCACTTTGTT
Source organism: Ladona fulva (assembly GCA_000376725.2). NCBI lineage: Eukaryota > Metazoa > Arthropoda > Insecta > Odonata > Libellulidae > Ladona > Ladona fulva. The sequence continues at coordinate 212,447 of KZ308876.1, forward strand.
TATTGTATTTAAATCTGATAGAATCTTAGGTGATTTTTAATTATGTAGGTAAACTTAATAATTATTGTCTTTTCATAAGAGTTACTACTATAATTTGTAAAACAAATAGTTTATTATATGCCTTTGATGGTCTCAAACTCTCAAGGATAACTTCTTTCCTTTGATTTTGAAATATGAGAGAATCACCAATCAATACATAAATTAAAAATGACATGTATTAATAATAATAATAACCACGTCTTTCTTGCGTAAACTGAGACCTGTCTTAAGCTTCTAAAGGCTACCAAAAACATACATTAACTGGAAGTCGAACCCGATACCTCAGTGTTGCTAGGCTAGTACAAAATCGTTCACAATCAAGGCCGGAAAATCGTTTAGTCGTTCAATTGACAGAAAAATGAAATCGAACAAAAACGTTCTGCCGGCAGCGGCGGCTCTCCTTGTTCACGCCAATTCCTATTAAATTGATTTTTCAGACAGAAATCAAATTTCCAATATTCTAAATTCCCCCGCTCTCGAAGAGAGAGGGCACAAGATATCCTGACATCTGATAATGCCATCTGCGTCCTTGCCTTACTCTCTGCTCCCATCAATCCCCTCATAGTTATCTTGCAATCAATCTTACTCGCTTTTAAACTTTGGCGACTCCCGAAATTGGACAAGTTGGTCTTCTCCCGAAAGAGTGAGAACGGAATGGAGGAGATCCTTCGCACGCATTTGGCAGGCGTTTGATAATTCCCAAACCAAGTTTTCTCACCCCATCTCTCAACTTATCCAGCCATAAACTCTCCGCAAATTCCCTCAGAATCATTCAATTCCCTTTACGGCGGCGCTTTCCAGGGGAAAAGAGAGTTCGCTCCATATTTTAACCGAATGTTCCATTAATAAGTTTCACGGATCCGCTCTCCTCCTTCAGATTCTCGGCGCGTTTATCTCCTTCATTTTTTTTCCTCCCCTGGCATTTCTCACGCGATCTCGTTTTCCGTTTCTAAGGACTCAATCACGTCCCGGCGTCTCGTTCCATTTACTACCGTAGCCCTCTCGCGGAATGCACGACTGCACGCAACGTGATCGAATGGTTATGTTTCAAGGGAATGAAATTTGGTTGTCTCTTCAGGAACGTACTCTCTCTGGGCGCTGTTTCCGATATTTTTCCCCCGCCTTAGGAAAATGCTGAAGATAATTACGTCAATACATAAAAAATTTGTAATGACTTGGCTCTGCTTTCCTCGAACTACCATCTATAAGTTATGGTACCATTTAATGAGTTATATTTCATCTCTTTTGAATATTGATCCATTGTTTGCCATTGTCGCTCTTTTCCATACTCTGTCCTCATACCATTTTTTTTATATTTTAACCGAGACCGAGCCGGAAACTGAAAAAGAAATGTAATTCTTTCTGCCGGATTGAAAACCGATCCCGAAATCGAAAACCATTATTTATTCCGTACCGATTTTATCTTCCCAATAACACATACTTTCCTTAGCTTTAAATGGAGATAGGTCTATTAAAGATGTGTAACTTCGAAATTCAACTAATTATTACTAAGCTTTATTCCCAAAATCTGTGTTCTGAAGTGTTTTTGAAAAAGCCTTGAAATAAACTTTCAAAGGGACATGATATTACAAGGTTTAGATGTAATAAGAGACTAGGAAGTCTCAATGTACAAGTAAAATACATTTTACTGTGAAAACATGCAATATGCCTTGATCGGCAAAAAAAAAAAAGCTGAAGGAAATGGCTTATAAATGCTGAAAATAATCAGCCAGTAGAAGCGGTCACATCAATTAACATTCTGAAAGATATTTTGACAGTTGTCATGGGGAATTGAAAGCAAACTGATAACAAACAGCTTGGAAAAGTCCTAATTGCTTGGCCTTGGAGTTCCTCTTCCTCTTGTTTTCAAATCGATTCCGAATCAATGAGACCCCTTTTGTTTCGTTGTCTGCTTAGAATTGCTTCGTAAATCGCTTCGACGAGTAGGCGTTTTAGATGCAAAAAGGGGAGCCAATTATAAAGGAGATGAAAAGAGGGAGGAACAAAGGAGAACAGCCTCGCCGAAGACAGAATTCGAAATCGCTCCTTTATGATCCTCGTTATCTGTAGTTTATTTCCGAGCCTTCTTCCTTCATCCCTCTTTGTTTCGTCCAAAGACTTCGTATTAGGGGTATGAATATTACAGGATACAGGAGTGGCTGCCTACTTAAGGTAACCCCTGAATTCGAAGCATAAATTTAATCAAACTTTGCAAATAGCTGTTTATGAACGATAACAGGAAGGTTTCCTTAACTTATAGAATAACAATATATTACGTGAAAGTGAAGCAAAACAAAATTTAAGAGATTTGAAATATCTAACTGTACAATAGTGTAACATGAAAATATTCACCACTAAGGTTTATTCAGTATATTTAAGGTCTTTAATTAACATACCATCACTACATATTTCTTCTTAACCGTATGTTTCTCTACCCATTGACGAGGTATGATTGGGCAACAGCAAATTCCACGGTGTTGGCAGAACTACAAGGACTACTTTCTTTACTTAAAATGAAATGATCAACCTGGTTTTTGGTGGAGTTTATCCATGTCAAACACAAAGTGGAACTCAAATAGTACAATCATGATTTTATGGAGTATTACTCCTTTTATCCTTTTTTAATATTGCCAACTGTCACCACCTTCACTTTTACATTAGTCAACTTGAAGTAGGGGATACATGGACTCATTCATATATACATAAAATGGAGAAAAAAATGTTGGACTGAATCCTTTCAACTGAAATTGTTGCGTGAACTCATGGACATTTGGTCGATGAGGACAAAATGTAACTTGGACACGAAAAGTGAATGCAACGCCTTCCTTCAATTTATAACTAGAAAACGGAGTTTAGGATGGTAATCAGAGATAACATGTAACATTGAATAGCTTCCGGATAGCCAAGCGGGCTGCTTATGATTATCATCATCATCTAGAGCAGAGGTGTCCAACTCGCGGCCCGCAAGCCACATGCGGCCCTCGTAGTCCATTCATGTGGCCCGCATCGTGTAGCCGGAAAATAAGCGAAAAAAAATAACAGGTATGGAATTTAAGCTAATGATCCTCTTTATATGAAGTGCATCTATATAAAAGGGCACCAAAAGTCTAATTCAGCGACGTGTTTGCAGATTTGATATTAAGCAAAAAATATTAATCACGCAATGTTTCTATAAATCACACTAATAAATTAATTGCGTTTTTTTCCTTAAAATGCCTTCAGTTGAGGGCTGTTTATAAGATAGAATATTTTTTTTACTAGAAAGGTCTATTCACCTCTACAAAGTAAGCCTTTTTCATATTTATAATATAATTATTTTAAATAAGCCCAGTTTTTGTGAAATTGCTATGATTCATTCCGGGTTGATGGGAATTTGAAGTTTTAGACAAACAACCTCGATGAGATTCCGCAAGTTGGTGAAGACGTCCATGTAGTTATTACGGAGGCGCTATAAGTTGTTAAATTTTTCAAAATATTTTCTGTTAGAAGAAGTGCTCTTCAAGAGCATGTATCAATTTTATTATGCATATAATGATGAAAATTCTACAAAAAAATTGGATTTTAAAAGAATTTCTTGGAGAAATCAAGTGCCTTGGTAATTCTTAAAAAAATTACCCAGTTACCCGGGTAGCTCAAAACTTAGTATTTTGGATTCCCTATTCACAGCCACACTAATTATGTTTCCGGCCATTCAAGTGACTCTATTGGACTTTTATGGGTTGTACTCGTCTAAATAAAAATATCCGGCACTTCACGAGCATGCCCTGTTCATGACGTCTCTGTTGGGGAGTTTTTCATGTACAAAGTATATCAAAAGTAAAATTAGAATAAAAATTTCAGACGAATGTCTTGAAAATGCATCTCAACAACCTCCTTCAAACCAGATATAGATTACTGGTAAACATTCGGAAATAATTCGGAACCCGCCCCCTCATTTCCTTCATGTCCAACTAATTCTTAAGTCTTAATTCCTCAATTCTTCTACAGCCAAAGTTCTCTACATCATGCTAACGGCAAAACTTCGCTGAAATGGAGCAAACGCCAGGAATCACAGGTTTCTGCAAATGCTTCACCTACTGTGACATCTACGTATATGCTGCGGACATGACGAAAATGAAATTACGGAAGAAATTTTTAACGCATAATACAATAAAAAATACAAAAATATAATAACTCAGCATCATTCCATGTCAAAGAAGCCAAGAATAAGATACCAGACACCATCATACTACAACAATCATGGAGCAAGAAATTTAAATGTAGCTGTAGGGGCCATTTTTAACAACATTCCATATAATGGAATAGGAAAGCTAGGAGAAGCAAAAAGAAAAATTATAAGCTGGCTTCTAGAAAATTCCATGGAATTACAGTAAAACTGTATTATATGTAATAGTGTAATTATTAATTACATGTAGTTATGTAAATCGTGTAATTTGTAACATTGCAAATATTGTAATATGGTAGATTATACAATCTGTAATATTTTAAATAGTGTAATATAAATTTTGTTTAACTTTAGCAACCACAACACTTTAAAAATAATAACTTTTAACACTGTATAAATCAGGCACCTTCTGATGAGCCTTCTTTGGCTCAGGAGGACCTTGCTGTTGAACTTTGTGACTTTTGTAACTAACCATATCTCTATGTTTTTGTAACTATTTTTGTATCTAATTGTGTGCGATAATAAATTGAACTTTCGGATATTAAAAAAACGTTTTTAAACTTCTTGATAGACAGTAAACAAACATTTTATAGCAACTGTATATTAGTTTATCTTTCATGAGAATCGCCAATCCTGGTAGCTAATCTCAAAGATGACATCTTCCGAAGGGAAACTATTGCCACAAATTACTCTTAATTAAAAGTGATGAAACGCTAATGAAACTAAACTGTTAATTAAATGAGGTATTCAGATGATAATAATGATCTAAATGAACATACAAATTATAGATTGAGATAATTCTTCTTAAAAGTCATGCTCATTTACGGGAACTTTATTCGCTAACGAGAATTTAATTTCAAAGCGAGACTTCCATTAACACAATTATAAATGCACGAATTTACGAATCTGGAGAAACGGTTGATAAATAGTTCTCATTTCTATGGATTAAACCAGCGAGAATATGTCATGATTCATGGGACAATTCATCAGCTTGATAACTTAATAATCTTGATTACAAGTAAATTATGTATTTATCACCATTAACTACGTTAATGAGATGCTAAAATGCATTAAGTGCGCAATTTATACTCTACCCGAAGCAAAGGGGACTTCTGTAACCAAGCCATTACCGCAATTAACGCCACTTGTTAAATACTCGATCTCTTCCCAAACGCAATCGGGGGGTTAACTTAATCCTCTTTTTAGAAAAGTAATGATATGTTACGCTAATGTTTCTTTCAAATCTTATCGTCATCTAAAAATATTAGCGTTAGTAAAACAACAGCAGGAACTTCTGTTAGTAAAACAACAGCAGCACTACTTCGCAGGATCATGTAAATAAGAGCCGCTCCAAGCAAAGCTCAACCATAATAGAATTTTCTAATGGAGAAACACGGCAGGATACTGTATTATTTCTCCTGTCATGGAATACCACAAAGTTACGACCCGGTAAAGTTTCCTTTTGTATACCTACCGATGAAGCCTTAAGTTTACAGTAGACTAACATTAATGTATTATTGCTTTTGAAATTTCTTGAGAGAATAGTGTCTCAGTTGCTCGTACTGAAGAATGTATTCTTATGGCTTAAATAATTATAGCCATAATAATTCATTCTTCAGTGATTCTTTCAGAATCTGAAAATGTAGCCTTTACCTACACTACATACACTGCCTACCATTCTCTAATACTATCATGTGCTAGTTAAATTTTTGTTATTTGGTTCCAGGGTTGACTAAAGCTTGGTACTTATATTAAGGAATGGAAACAAAATATTTTTTTGAACTTACGAAAGACATTAATTTGAGCAGCTGGTCTCGACGCACAAAGTTGCTATCAGGGTCTGCATTCAGTTCGAAGCCTTTAACAAAGGGTTCACCATGTTTAGTAATTGCTTATAAAAACACTAACAAGGGGAGTATCACCATTGTGTAAAACAGACTCCCTCGAGACGTTCAGGGCATGTTCTCTTCTCAAAAATAATGGACATGCGTCCGAACTTTTGAGACCACTGTTCTACATATGAAAAATTTTCCTCTGAAAATACAAATTAGGTAACCACGCAACACATGTAAATTATCAAGTAGATCACAACATTTTATAGGTAAGAAAATATTCCCAAGGAAAATTGGGCATGAACAAAGTCTGACTGGACCAGGACTGGAGAACCTGGAGTCTTCCGCTTTCCGGGTGGATGCTTTAACCAATTCAACTATCGACATACTCTTAAGCCGTTTTGGGAGACTTCGTAGTTGTGCAAGGAAATATTTCCTTCGTATTTTTTTTACAAACAAACTATTTATGGCCATTAAATTACATTACTTACGTCACAGACATTCTTAACTTCTCTTTGCCAATATTAATTGAAATACTAGGTAACTCCTTCGTAAAGCATGACGGATATTTTTAAAAGAAAATATATCTAATATTGAATACATTTGGCCCTCCTAAGCCAAGACGTGTCCCCTTGACGTCAAAAAAAATTTAATATTTGTATTTATGACCTGTGTTCGATTGATACTGGATATAAAAAAATAGCCCATAATTAAATGTATGTAGGCATTTTTTTCGGATTTAGTTATAAGATCAACGTTCATACAATTTTGTAATTTTCAACTTGTAGCCAAATAAATAGCAAAAATATATTCATCTTCTAAGCCTTATTGCCATTAAATTCGTAGGGTATGCTTGTAGGATAACAAATTGAGTTCGGCATCAATGATCGGGTTTTCGTACATATAATAGAGGACAGAATAATCAAACAGGACAGAATTCGATGTAAATTGAATTGTCTTTTATGACTGAACACGCATGCTATTTGAACCCGGATTCTTTTATAAACAGTTTCAGAATCGATCTTAAGTTAAGAATGATAACATAATTCCGAATATTTAAATACTCGATTTCGTTGAACGTTATACAGCTTGTGAGATTTACACAACGTATCGTGATCGTGAGATGATATAACTAGCTGAAGTGCACGTTGATTTTCAGCGGGGAATATAGAAGTAGGATTAAATCTAGTATTTCTTTTTATATAAAAGAAAATCTAAAATCTCTCATCTTAGCTTAGTTTTAAACTAGGCAGGTTATCGAAATCGTAATTTTTCAGTTTAAACACCAACAATTAAAGTTCTCATGGTTTGGAAATGAAATCGAAGATAAGAGCACAAATCTTTATAGAGCTTCTTTCTCATGAATCGTTTCATAATTTCAGGGGAAGATTCCTTTTACCTTAGCTTTGCAAAATGAAATCGAGTAAATGAACATCGCATGCATTTACTTCAGGAATGTTTTGAGCCGTCCGAGATCCAACAATAGACCAATTGATACATGAAAAGAAGTATATATTTGCAAAGCGTCGGAATTAGCAATGTGCAAATTTTGCTACTTCCGGTTCTCGATTTGTATGCAAAAACTCGCTCTCACTCAAAATTATAATATTGATAACCGAAATTCCCTATCCTTACAAGAAAAAATGATAATTTCCATACTCGTTAAGGATATCTGGGCCAGGGGTTGTAAAAAAATTAATTGATAGAAAATTAATTGCAATTAATTGATAGAAAATTAATTACAATTAATTGTATCAATTAATNTTCTGATACAATCTCTCTATATACAAGAGTATCATCAGCAAATAATCTAACTTTGCTTTTTATGTTATCCACCAGGTCGTTGTAAATGTAATGTTTGTAATTTAATGTAAATAAGGAACAAAATCGGTCCTAAAACGCTTTCCTGCGGAACACCTGATGTGATACGTACTTCTTTGGATACATTTCCGTTCAACGCAACACTCTGAGATCCGTTTTCGAGAAAAGATTTTATCCATCTAACTACGTTTTTGTCGATAGCGTACGCATTCAGATTCTGAATTAGTTTAATGTGGGACACTCTGTCAAAGGCCTTCCTGAAATCTAAAACAACTGTATCTGTTCTAATACCCTTATCTGCTGACTTAGCTACGTTGTTAACGAAAAGGGCTAACTGGGTCTCACATGACCTTCCCCTGCGGAATCCGTGCTGGCTCGGACTAATTGCTCCCTATTCACTAAGAAAACGCATTATAGAGCTCGCTATAATGTTCTCCATAATTTTACTGAATATCGAAGTAAGTGAAATTCGCCTATAGTCATCTGTTTTTAGGGAACGTCCCTTCTTAGGAACTGGAGTGACGTTTGCTTTTTTCCACGATATGCGCAGTGCCCTCATCCAATGATTTCTGGTAGAAGACGAGGAGAAGGGATGCAAACTCACTAGCTAACGTTTGTATGACAAGGGAGGGAATACCTTCGGGTCCCGGAGCCTTTTTCCTATCGATCTGTCGCAATAACTTTCCAATTCCATCAACTGATAACTCAATGGGACTCATTTCCGAATTAATACGTGTAGTAAAATCATTAAATTGGCCATTGTATACAGTGAAGCATTTCTGATAGTGCTGATTAAGTAAATTCGCTTTTTCCATCGAATTACTGCTGGTAATTCCCTCTTCGCTTATTACGCTTGGTACGGAAGACTGACATCGACGAGCCTCACGAACATACGACCAAAAGTCCTTCCGATCGCCACCTAGTGATTACAACAAGGTTCTAGATCGATATTCCTGAAATTCCTATAGTCCTTCTTCCCTAACTAGCTTTCGCACTTCTCTATACTTTTACTGTTTGAAGTCTAGGTTTCCTCCGCAAGCTTTAAGTGTACTCAGTCGCGAGTGAATTATAAATGTATAAAATTATCACAGACATAAAAATGACCCCACCATCCTTAGAGGGACCGGATGTATAAGATAGCAAATATAGTTTTAAAATAAATTAAGTTCCGTCGTGCTTGACGGTGCCGTTTACTATTTTATAAACAAATATTATTTGCGATTATTCTACTTCAGGAAAATTTTGCATTCAACCCGTACTTAAGCACAAGAGCCATTTTTAGTGAAAATATTGCTTACATGTTGTAACTTACTGTCAAATATCTTTTGATTAAGTATACGAGCTCGTATTACTAAATCTCAAAGCAAATAGGTCCCTCTACATAGTGCATCTCTTTTTTATTTGCTCTTTTACATATATAAATTTTGCGATTTTTAGTAAGCGAGTTCAGGGTGCAGTGATTTACGTCAACTTTTCCCATTACATTTTGTTCCCTTCAAAACTAATTTCGGAGATTGCCATCTTTCCAAAATGGACTACGCAAAATATTGCACTAAATTCTTACGGCAACTGCCACGAATTAAAATGGAACGAAGTTAAGCAAATTTACGTTTCCCAACCGAAAACTTTGAAGAGGAAATGTTTGCATGGCCATATTAATTATTATTCATGAAGAAATTTTAACCTCTGGAATTTCACATTAGCATTTAAGTAGTCTTTACTCTGGAGACAATCGATGGACATTGTCTGCCTGCCAATTTATTAAACCTTTTTCAGATAAAATGAATTCCCTCCACTTTTGGCTAATAATGTTGCTGGCTAAATTTTTATTGGTTATTAAAATTGTTTTTCACTTGTTTGAGAGTTATAGTAATAGTCTTTCGTAAATGATGTAACAGCTTAACTAATTTAAAGTAACATTTTTTTCTTGGAGAAAACTTTTAAAGAAAAAAACAACTTCGGAAATATCATTAGTATATAATCTACAAAATATGAGCAACATTCTCAATCTATAATTATTAACTCCTCAAGGTTTAGTTGATTAAAACTCACCGATTGGTAGTGCTAATTTCGTGAATAACTATGAACGTTAATTATGTTATACATTTTACAAAATAATTGACAATTAATTATAATTAATTGCAATTATCGGCTGGTTAATGTAACAATTAAAATTAATTGATCGCCAGAATAATAATTGATTGTGAATGCTCCAATTAATTTTTTACAACCCCAGATTCTGGACTCTAAAGAAAACAATTAACAGCCACTGTAACAGTAAAATACGGTAATAATTATTTACTCAACGGAAGGCACATTTATTCGGTTAATTACTTCGTGATCAAGATGACCGATCCCCTCCGAATTTATATCAGAAATACGCTAACGAAGTACCGCATTTCTCGGCACATAAAATGCGCTTTTTTCCCGCGAAAATGTAATCTAAAATCGGTCTTCGTCTTATGGGCCGAGGGTGAGCATTTTCTCTGACGTCAGGAACAGCCATACAATGGTAATTGTAAACAATGTTGCGCTTTAACTCGTGGGGTTTATCATCTAATCACCGCGGAAGCCTTACTAGCAATGTTGTCATTTTATTTCATTCTTTCGTAAATTGACGCTCTTTTGTGAACATCGTTTCTTTTTTCACTTATAAGCAGCTTAAGTTCTTGTATAATCATTGCTTCAAAGACAAAACACAGTTCGTCTTATAGGTCGGTGTGTTTTATGGGCCGTGAAATACGTTATTTAAACTAAGAGTAAAAACATTGCGCATAAATTAACAAAAAGGACTCATAAAAAGGAATGCAGATGTAAATCCATGCGATAATCGTAACGTTCATGACAAAACGGAATTTTCTTAGGATCAATTTTAACTAAAGATAAACCATATATAAAGAATAACCTTAATAAAATTTATTCAATATTTGTCAAGCCATCTACAGGTTAGATTTTTAGATTTAGATTTTTACCCTGCAAGCCGGCAGTGACGTATGGCAGGGGGTGTATTAACACCTTACCTAATCTACCCTATTATATTCTCTCATGCTATTCGGAAAGAACGACCAAAAGTAATTTGTCTTAGCAAGTATTTCCTTGTAACACTTGGTCGTCGCATCTCGAAGATCGCTATCGCTGTTTAACGGAATGACAATACTCTTTACTTCATTTAAAAATTCTGCACCGATGAATTTTTCGAAAAGCTTTTGTCGGTAAACAGATCTTTTCCCTTGCAGTAACTTCCACCCGAGTGATTTATCATAGCCGTAACACTACCGTCGAAACTGAAATCTCCACTGATAGAACGGGCTGCTCTACGTTGAACCATCTCTAAATCTGAGACTAACCATACTTCGTGATGATTCCAGACCGCACAGCAGTACTCAAGACTTTGACGAATGAGGGAAAAGTACGCAATTTCTTTAATTCTAGATCGGCATCCACTCAGGGGTCTACTTATTAATCTTTGCATTCTATTCGCCTTTCTTATAGAATCTCGAATATGTTCCTTGAACGTTAAACTGCAGCTGAGTGTAACTCCTAGGTTTTTATTTTGACGCACGAACTGTAAAGGATATCCTGAAATTTGGTATTGTTCGCTACTAACGTTGGTAGAATGCGTAAAAGTCATAGCAACGCACTTATTCGCATTTAAGTCAAGCTGCCAATCTTTGCACCAACTTGATATTACGCTTAGGTTGCTCTGAAGAATACCGCTATCATCTTCTGATACAATCTCTCTATATACAAGAGTATCATCAGCAAATAATCTAACTTTGCTTTTTATGTTATCCACCAGGTCGTCGTAAATGTAATGTTTGTAATTTAATGTAAATAAGGAACAAAATCGGTCCTAAAACGCTTCCCTGCGGAACACCTGATGTGATACGTACTTCTTTGGATACATTTCCGTTCAACGCAACACTCTGAGATCCGTTTTCGAGAAAAGATTTTATCCATCTAACTACGTTTTTGATTCTGAATCTGAATTAGTTTAATGTGGGACACTCTGTCAAAGGCCTTCCTGAAATCTAAAACAACTGTATCTGTTCTAATACCCTTATCTGCTGACTTAGCTACGTTGTTAACGAAAAGGGCTAACTGGGTCTCACATGACCTTCCCCTGCGGAATCCGTGCTGGCTCGGACTAATTGCTCCCTATTCACTAAGAAAACGCATTATAGAGCTCGCTATAATGTTCTCCATAATTTTACTGAATATCGAAGTAAGTGAAATTCGCCTATAGTCATCTGTTTTTAGGGAACGTCCCTTCTTAGGAACTGGAGTGACGTTTGCTTTTTTCCACGATATGCGCAGTGCCCTCATCCAATGATTTCTGGTAGAAGACGAGGAGAAGGGATGCAAACTCACTAGCTAACGTTTGTATGACAAGGGAGGGAATACCTTCGGGTCCCGGAGCCTTTTTCCTATCGATCTGTCGCAATAACTTTCCAATTCCATCAACTGATAACTCAATGGGACTCATTTCCGAATTAATACGTGTAGTAAAATCATTAAATTGGCCATTGTATACAGTGAAGCATTTCTGATAGTGCTCATTAAGTAAATTCGCTTTTTCCATCGAATTACTGATGGTAATTCCCTCTTCGCTTATTAGGCTAGGTACGGAAGACTGACCTCTACGAGCCTCACGAACATACGACCAAAATTCCTGAAATTCCTATAGTGCTTCTTCCCTAACTAGCTTTCGCACTTCTCTATACTTTTGCTGTTTGAACTCTAGGTTTCCTTTGCAAGCTTTAAGTGTACTCAGTCGCGAGTGAATTATAAATGTATAAAATTATCACAGACATAAAAATGACCCCACCATCCTTAGAGGGACCGGATGTATAAGATAGCAAATATAGTTTTAAAATAAATTAAGTTCCGTCGTGCTTGACGGTGCCGTTTACTATTTTATAAACAAATATTATTTGCGATTATTCTACTTCAGGAAAATTTTGCATTCAACCCGTACTTAAGCACAAGAGCCATTTTTAGTGAAAATATTGCTTACATGTTGTAACTTACTGTCAAATATCTTTTGATTAAGTATACGAGCTCGTATTACTAAATCTCAAAGCAAATAGGTCCCTCTACATAGTGCATCTCTTTTTTATTTGCTCTTTTACATATATAAATTTTGCGATTTTTAGTAAGCGAGTTCAGGGTGCAGTGATTTACGTCAACTTTTCCCATTACATTTTGTTCCCTTCAAAACTAATTTCGGAGATTGCCATCTTTCCAAAATGGACTACGCAAAATATTGCACTAAATTCTTACGGCAACTGCCACGAATTAAAATGGAACGAAGTTAAGCAAATTTACGTTTCCCAACCGAAAACTTTGAAGAGGAAATGTTTGCATGGCCATATTAATTATTATTCATGAAGAAATTTTAACCTCTGGAATTTCACATTAGCATTTAAGTAGTCTTTACTCTGGAGACAATCGATGGACATTGTCTGCCTGCCAATTTATTAAACCTTTTTCAGATAAAATGAATTCCCTCCACTTTTGGCTAATAATGTTGCTGGCTAAATTTTTATTGGTTATTAAAATTGTTTTTCACTTGTTTGAGAGTTATAGTAATAGTCTTTCGTAAATGATGTAACAGCTTAACTAATTTAAAGTAACATTTTTTTCTTGGAGAAAACTTTTAAAGAAAAAAACAACTTCGGAAATATCATTAGTATATAATCTACAAAATATGAGCAACATTCTCAATCTATAATTATTAACTCCTCAAGGTTTAGTTGATTAAAACTCACCGATTGGTAGTGCTAATTTCGTGAATAACTATGAACGTTAATTATTGTGTTGCTGATATTGAGTGACTTATAAACTTCGCCACCATGCCATTCATAATGGAAAATGTAAGCGCACTTCTCTTCGAGCCCACGAGAAGACCATTCAGGCCTTGTATTAATCCACCTCCACTACTCTGAATGTGGCACGAAGGTGTGGCTTTAACGCCCCAACTTCCTCGGCCTCATCGTTGTGCCAGTGTACCCTTCCCCTTCTACATCTCTGCCACTCTCAATATTCTTAAATCTGTCCCTCGGTTTAATTTTGCCTCACCTTTGGCTAGAATCTGGAATTTGCTCTTGTTCAATGGGCCACAATTCTTATGATAGTAGTCTTTGAGATTTATTAACGAGAACTAGATCGATTTAAAACTAATGGACTCAATACCCCTGAAGAGTCGAGGATATTGGCTTTATAGATTTATATCGTCATTTCAATAATGTAAGAATTTTATTCCCGGATACATAATCCCCTTATCTAAGAATGATTACCAATCTCCTCACTATGAAGAATATCCTTTTCTGTAAATTAATAATAACTTTTGCCAATGTTCCAGTTCCAGAAGTTCCAGAGTTCCAGAAATCTTTCCTTAGCCAGCGGTACATATTTTGTGAAAAGTTGTCAAACCATTAGATTAATTTGAATCTAATTCATTGAGAATCATTAATAATTTAAAATAAACTACTCCAGTTAAGATTACACATTTAAGTGTCCGAATTAGTAACATTTCTGTTTTAGTTACCCAATAAGAATTGATTCACGACCATAATTGAGTTAACAGTACAAAGCGATTGCTTCATTCGTAATTCCTACTAACCATGTTTATAAAAATACTTATCCCATCATCTCAGTAATATAAAGAACTCATGTTTCATCATCAATAATCAATATCACAATAAAATTAGGTTTTTAGAGAGATAAAAGCATGCTCTTTCTTTTAAAATAATTTGGAAATGTTTCGAGAGGGTCTTCTTTTGTAAATACCACATTTTTTTGGGCCGAATTTGCTTCAAATTTTCTTCGCAGATTTCTCTCATAAAAGATTTGTTATTACCTTGTGTAACAGAGCAACATAGGTTGTATAAGAATACCAAGCTTTGTTTTGCTCAACGGAATACTGCGTGAGATAACGTGTCTCAAAGTTGCTAAACATCGATGTCTAACTGTGGAAGGCTGCGGTAGGGGGTCAAACAAATTACTATATCTCAGCAAATATTTCATCGACGGATGTAAAACTTGGGAAATGTTCAAAGAGGATATGAAGTTATGTTCACACAAAATTTCATTGAAATCCGTGATGGTCGAGCGGGGCATTTCTCTAAAATTGGTCCACTTGACATGGAATGCCTCGTTAGTGCAATACATATCTTCCTATACCTTGTGTTTTCCTTTCAGAGACTGAGAAAGTTTTTCCCAATCTGAATCTCTGCTATTGCTTCAGTATTGTTTCAGTGGTAAATGTTATCTCCGTAACTATAAATGGGTGTTACTTCGCATACAAAGGCGTGCACCTAGTGCGTAGGGAATTGTCTAGAAAGACGAATACGAAAAAACCTGGCAAGACCGGGGCTCGAGCATGGATCTTCCACTTGCAAGGCGGCTGCACTAACTAGATTCTACTGCTACCAAGGTATCTCAATGCGTTAGAGCAACCTTCAAGCAAGTGGAAGAGCCAGGTTCTGGTCCAGGTCTTATCAGAAATTTATCATGTCCGTTTTACCTTTGGTATATTTCGTAACTAGCTTAAGAAGGTATGGAATGACCCATTATCCCATATTAGTAGCAAACAAAGGGTAAATAATAATAATGTTATGCTCGAAGCTTTTACTGGCCAAGATACAGAATAAATCGAGTCAAAATCGAACCTTTAAAAGATTCCGGAGATGTTTTTCTTCCCTTCCCTTTGTCTTCACCTTGCTTTATTACTCAGCCTACTTTCATTCAATTCTCTCCGAAACATCTTCTCCTTCCTTAATCCCATCCGTCCTGACGTTCTCGTGTGTTGGTTTTCTTTTCCTTGCATTTTAACTTCCCTCCAAACATAATGTTATTTCCCCCCACATCTGCAGATGGTGCGGCGGATATTATGTCAGTAAATCGAGAGAAAATTGTAAATATGTGAGAGTCGTCTTGTGGGAGCATAAGTTTGCTGTTATTGAAACAAGGACAGATCGCGTGCCTAGCTTCTCCAAAGTTGACCCGTGTCTGCTGCCTGCGTATTCGAGAGCTGTGGGACACGCGTGCATTGGACACGCTCAAGCAACAAACTTGGGGAAAAGATATGGGGTCCGTAAGGGTTTTAAATCTCGTATGAAAGAAACACGCAATAGCGCATCCCCCTCGTAGCGGAGGATTACTTTTTCGAAGAATTTATGACCAAACGTTACGATTTCATCATCCAAAGAATCAAGCGAAAACGGGCTAACTCTAAATTAATGGGAGATATATATCATTCAATCGATAAAACTAAATGGTTTTCCACATCGTGGTAAGGTGTTTTTGTATGTGAGTGGTGAGTATGTGATGTGAGTTGTGGGAGTGAAAGAGCATGTGGCAGGTGAGTTGCATTTTTGCGCAGTAAAAATAACTTTTCCGAGCAATAAAAATTACTGGAATTCTTGATATACCAAAGTCTTCATAAATAATATAAAATTCACAAGGAGCAGGGTTTTGGTAACTGGGCACAGTAAGGCGTGCACCTAGGAAATTCTTAGGTGCACGCCTAGGAAACGGATATGAAAAAACCGGAATTCCAACCCTGGTCTCCCAATTGCCGGTTGGTTGTTCTATCCATTGAGCTATCCCACATTACTTTTGGATCACTCTTTTTATTTGGTGCTAGAATTAGATGGTATAAAACTGTTTGTAATTGATATAAAAGCTTTAGTACAAACAAATATCCGAGAAATAGGTCTCCAAGGCTCAAATTTGCATTAAATAACCAGAGAGAATGGAAGAATTTTATTATAGTATTTTCTACAAATATAAACCAGTCAGAATAAAAAACTTAGGGACAAAAGGGAATTTCCCTATATCTTAAATAACCGTCTTATAAATCGATAATCGCATCGAGTTATATGTGTCATAACAGTGCTAAAGTAACTTTATATTAAACATATAGTTTATTCTATCACTTTACAACTGGTTAGTTGAGTAAGATGAAGTTTACAGTTTTCCAAAGTTCTTTGTATTAATTACTCAATTTTCAACATTATTATTAGAGTAAGAACACCACTAAATACACACTCTTGAATACGTATCAAAAATCAAAAAATGGGTAGCAGTTTTATAAGAAATTTTCATAGGGGAAAGATTTATTACAAAACGGTCACAGAAAATTAAAGAATATACAGATAAAAAAGCTTTGTTTACAATACGTGATTCTACATAAGAGAAGAAAGAAATGGAATTCTATATAGAGCTCTTAGAATCGAATACAATGACGAAGATAACAAATAACGCTAGAGGCTAAACGGAATAATTAGGGGAAAGCCCGGAAAAAAGAAGATACGGCGGGTAAAGGCATAAGAAAGATTTAAACGAGCATTATTTAGATAACAGAAGTAAGGACAGACTATAAGAAACAAAAACAATGAGAAAAATAAATGCGAAGGAATGAGAATGTTAAAGGGGAATTTGTTTCCTGTTACAAACAGAAAGAAGAGAATGAATGTCTGGGATACAAGGAATTTGTAAGGAGTTGTATTAACCAAAATATGCACAAATTTAATACAAGTATCATGAAAGAACAAAGCAAAAAAGAAAATATATTAGGAATACCGTTTTAAAGAACTGTATTCAATAGGACATATTTACCAAGTAGTCCAGAGGAAGAAATTTATCTAGAGTTTTGGAGAAATTAAAGAAGGTTGATCAATAATAACGTTAAAAAATAATAACGGAAAATGTTAAGGCGATCAGCGGGTAACACTACTAAAAATAATATCAAAAATCGAATTTATTCAGAATTAACTAAGAAGGAAAGAAAGTGGAACTATCTGAGCTAATGGGAGAAAGTTAGTAATGGAACTGATCTTAGCAATAAAAGAGACTGAGGAAATTTTGGAATATGGAGGAGATACAATTATTTCCCTTTTAGATACTGAAAAAAGGGATTAGTAATACTTTTCACCAGTTATCGATCCGTCATACCATTTCTGAGAAAGAAAGACATTGTAAAGGATCGCCTGAAGCGATACTTGCTGATAATTCATTATTAACACCTGCTTAGAATTCACAGAAGACATTTACAGTCTTGTACATTTTTTTCTTTATATTCTAATATTTTTCCTAAAAACAGACCATTTTTAATTATTTGCCACTATCGTCGCGTAGTTGCAATGTTTATGCTGCAGCGCATCACCATCCGTATTGATTTTTTTATCCTAAAACAACTTCACAGATGAGGCGGTAAAATCTAGGAGCGGAAGGAACTGACCCGGTCATCCTACATTATTATAACCTTATGCCCTTAAAGAGAAATCCAATCTAGGTCACATATAGCGACGGGGCCTTTCGTGACCTTATATCCTTCGGATACAGCGTGGTAAAGGGATTTCGCCCCATTATAGCAAACGGGACGTAAGGATTCCCCTTCTGATGTAACATCGTCGGATGGAAGCGGTGCCGTGATGTCGTGGTAATGGGAGAGGTAGTGCGAGCTGATTGTTTTTGGAACCAAGTCAATCCAGAGGAGCGGCGATAAAAATACTGAGAGCTGCTGAAAGCCCTATTCTCAGAGATTTCGGTCGAATAGCAAGCGATCGCTCGCTCCCATGAAGGCATTTCACTGTGGATAAGTGATTCTACAGTCTCTCTGTTTAACCCTTTCCTTCCTATCTCGGCCTAAATCGGCCGAGTTTCAAATCTCCGCCGAGAAGAAAGATTGATATACTCTTAAAATCGGGGGTAATAATTCGTCGTTAGCTTACAAACCCAACCTCGGATAACATTAGTCTAAATACCTTAACAAAAACCTCTTAAGTAATTTTTAAATTTTATTGTATACTTTAACATGAATTTATTTATTGAAAAAAAACTTTTCTATCTTATGGAATTATTAGTAACCCATGTTCACTCATTTTCTTCATGATAAGCAAGAAAAAATCCCACTTTACATACAAGCAAACCACAGCTTCTGCATTTCCATGATGTTTCAATGCACCTTCTGGCAGGTGTTCGTCTTTTCTTCCTTCTATTTTTACTTGTATCAAAACGTGGTTTTTTACGGTGACGATAATGGAGCTAAGGGTAACGTCCTTTTACGGCCGAACATTTTTCGGGAGGAGAAATTGTCAATCATTTGTTTATAAATAGTGAGTCGAAAATCTTTTTGTGACGATCCGTCAACCATGACGAGAAAATAAATGAGGAGTCTATGTTGCACATAGAATTGTGCGCCTTGAAACCCAAGGGTATTCGGAAGTGAAAAATATCGACTAAACTGGGACTCGATCCAAGGTCTCTCACTTTCCTGGCAGGTATTAAAACAACTAAACTAACGTCTCTTCCACTCCATTGCACACGGGTACCTGGGTTCGAGTTCCAGTCATGTCGCTAATTTATACTTCTGTTTATCCGTGGGTCTTAGTCTTTGGAATGTGGACAAGAAGAGGAGCGTAATCATGAGATTGGAGGAAAGAATGCATGGACGCAGGATTCAAAGGCCATGAAGATATGGAGGGGTTAGCGTTAGATTGCCCCATAAAAATATTGTTATTCAAGATAAATATTTTTTTTCGAGAATAAAAATATTTTTACAGGTTTCGCCAAGCGTTGACGGTGTCGTCGTAGAGAAGAATTCCTTCCTGCTAATTTCCTCCAAGATTTTAATTCAATATTTTTGTGTTGATTTCATCACAGAATTGCAAATTACCAACAAAAAAGACTACCAATATATGCTTTCAACACTTTCAGAAAAGCCCAGAAGAGGGTGAATTATATATTAGGATTTGATAATTATCATTCCTCCATCGTTAAAGTATGTCGGGTGTATATATTATATTGAATTCAGTCGATAAAAATTTTTATCGCACTCTATAACTGAAATGCCCCCACGTAAAATTAAATCAAATCATTTTCTTTGAGGATTTTGTAACTTCATCTTACCCTAGAGCCGTAACTATTATACGAGTCTCATCTCAGATGTGTTTTATTACTCGTAAAGAAATTTACGATCCATAGAGATTTAATAATATATCTTAAGTTTGGATAGAATTTATATTTATTAGGGCTTCAAACAAAGCGTAAAATTATAATAAGGAATATAAAATTTGCGTATTTAATTTTAAGATATTTTTAATTATTTAAAGATACATGAGATATTTTCTTTTCTACTCAACGGGAAGAGAGTATTTGCTCGAAATCAATAAAAACACTCAAGATTTCGGCATCATATGTGGATAAGGAGCAATACCAGTTCAAGAATCACATTTCAATGGTGACAATTGATCAAAGTAACACAAACATGTAACTAATTGGAATTAAGCCCAAGGTAAAGGAATATTAAATTAAAGGAACATAATATAAGGAACGTTTTCCAAAGTGCTTGAGGAATTCAGCATTTATTGGTGAATTTTGATAGTTTAGTTACCTCCGTCAACCACGAAGGGATGAATTTTCAAAGTAAATAACAAGCCTGGTAATTTAATTGCATTTATAATATAATACAATCAGCGAATCAATGAATGAGCTGCGACGTTTGAGTTAAAAGGTGCATCATAGGAAAGGGTAGCTTGATACATACGGCTTCATTTACACGGACGTAATTTCAAGCCTATTTCACCACATTCAGATTTTCCAATCAATTTAATTGCGGCACCAACTTTCGAAATCGGAAGGAAGTAATAACCACTGACACCTTGAAACCCGCACGTTGGTGCAGACATAATCACTGATTAAACCGCACTCTCCCGGATTGCGCCAACTCCATTAACAGCTATTGGACAGGACATCATCCGCTCCGAGGCGAAAGATCCGCAGGAATAAACGCAATAAAGCCGAAGGGATAACGGAGAGTGGAGCATGATTCAATAACTACGCTAATTACCGACGGGAGGAGTGACGCCGACGTCTCGCCTACTGCACAGAAGAGGCCTAACGGCGCTGGTACGAAATAAAAGACGGTAACACAATTGCGGCCAGCTGCCGCTAGAGGGAGACACGATGAGGACGGAGCTCGAATCCAATAAGTCTCCAAAATGAAGGAGCGACTGAGTAAAGGACCCATGAGGGAAATGAAGAAGCTTGAAGAAGAGAACTTCGGTGAAATACTCCACCAAGAACCATGCACCGAGAGAGTGGCGTTAAGAAAGCCGAAACCAAGGTTACTGCCGCTTACATAATTGGGTTATCGATTCCCGACTTGCACACGCCCTCAGAGGTAGAAGTAATGAGTGACCTGATGTATGCTCTCGTGATTGGATCGGAAATCACGAGATTGCGGCATATCTCAGTCTCTGTGTTTTTCGTTTGGCGAAATAATGAATTTTCTACGCCCGCTCTTCGGTCGACTCGCTCTCCCCAGGTGGCGCTGAAGAGATGTTTGATACGGCTGAGTTGTCTCATCTAATCTTTCCGCTTCAAAATGAATGGAATCCGCCAGATGCAGCGCTGGAATTGTAGATTGTAAAGCGACGAGACGTCCCCCTATTTTACAATCCGTCTGGCTCGCCGGGGCGATGCAGAGACGTGAATTTTTCTAACTGTTGCAGAAGGAAATCAAGGGTTTCCCAACAGCATGTCTATGCATATTGCACTAAAAACAGTTTAAAAACCCAAATGCTCTCCTGATAACGAGGATCCGAAATCTAATTCATATTTTGAAATGTTTGTAGTAGGTATACAAAATCTGATTTCTAGTTCGCAGATATATTTATGCTGTGCTTTTAATTCACGAGGTAAAAGTGTTATTACTCTTCGTTGTCCTTGTCATTGGAGAAGGGAAGTTTGAAATGGAGATAGCATACTTATACCATGACTTTTCTGAGGAAATTTTTCATTGTAAAATCCAAAATATTGAATTTTATGACATTCCACCTGACAACTGCATAATTGCAAATAATCTAGGGTGCTTATGGCATCCACTACAAAACTGAGGGGATTTTGTCTCCTCTAAGACTTTTTCACAAAGATTGCTTCACTTGGTAAATCCGGAATTACTGCAAATATTGTGATGTAAGAGAAATTATTGTGCTCTATATTTTAAATTGCTGACTTATAGCAAAAGTTAAATTAATGGGACAAATATATCCCTTCTTAGTCAAAGGGTTAAGCTGAAATTCAAAAACTTGAACAAAGTTTTGATGACAGGCAAAAAAAGAGGTAAATGTCTATGTCTTAACAAGTACTCTGTAAGCTGCATTTCAGCGTATGGCAGGGGGTGCATGCATCATTACTCTAATTCCCTAATTACTTCAGCGTACAGTTCGCGGAGAAAATGAAATCCTTAATCGATTCCTTCTACCATCCATTCCACTGATCTTTCTCGGAGTAACGGAACGGCCTATGTAACACGGAGAACGCATTATATCGGCTACATCATCTATGAACGTGCTTTCTCTGAACTTAGTTTTAAAGAATTCTCCGTTCGTATGAGACTCCAATTTACTGCTCGATAGTTGTCGTACCAGAACTAATTATTTTGAATAACGTCAAAATTATGAGAGAAACTGTTTAATGTATAAAACTGTTATCCAGGAAGGAATTGATTATATGATATTTTCTAACATCCATAGCTGGATATATGGTTTACCAGTCTGTTTCGAGCTTATTCATATCCAATTATTACCTTCGTAGTGGCTAATAAACGATATTTCAATTTAACAACCACAGAGAAAACCACAGATTATTGCAAACTAGTCCGGAACAAATTTCTATGGCGCAGTCTAGTATTGGCGATTTTTTAACTCAAGAAGACAATAATTAAAAACGCAGCAAAAATGCTGCGATTTTAATTACTCTCCTTTTGCGAATAAATTATTTTATAATTAATAATAATTCTCTTTTTACGAATCAATTTGAATTATTCTCCTTTTTTGAAAGCGGCGAACCATTGGCCTGAATTTCCAAACTACAGTTGGACAGGGGAGTAAAATAATTTCTTGGTGAGTTGTGGTATCGTCTAAATAGAGAATATAACTAAATGCGAGTGAAAGAGTATTGGATAATGAACATTTACTATAGTTGGATGCCAAGGTGATCTCCTCAAAGAACACAATGTGCTTGTTTTTTATAGGGAAAATAAGTGCAATAGGAGTACAATTTTCATAGTGTGAGAGCATGTAGCAACGATCTACATGATTCCTCCTTAATATTTGGGTTAATAATTTTAAAAGGCACATTTGCGCATGAATGCGACAAAATTTGGTGCATGACAAATTTCTTTACCTTACGCAGGAATCTTCAGAAACAAAAAAAGAATAGTTGAAGGGCCAAAAATCGACCAATCAGGAGAGAGACCCGGACTAACAAGTGGTATATATACCGGACCAAAAAATCTGCACGGCATCTCAGCAGACCTGAGGAAGTTGGTGGAGCTAGCTATCGAAACGTCTGCGACTTTGTCACCTGAACTCACCTGTGTGGTAACCAGAGAACTTTTTACTCATCCACCAGGAAAACCTCAAGTCTTTATATAAAAAGAATAAATAAATGTTTACCGTCTTGAAGAGAAAAGTCCTAATTGGAATTCACGTTAGAACTGTGTAAGTCGTTCCATACGAAATTCCATTTTGTGCAAAGTATAAATATTACTGAGACTGAACAAATACAGGACTAATGATGTAAATTTTGAAGTTAAATCAAGCACTCGAAATTCAAGCAGGAGCTCTAACTGCGTATTTATCCTTATTCTACTACTTTTCCATGATGTAGCTGATGTTTAATTAGATTTACAATTCGATTAAGACTTAATTTAGATTTACTTAATGGATGAGTCGTGATGTTTTCTTTATTCAAAAGAAACATTGGCTTTGCTATAATTTTAAATTTGATATAACTATCTTCCCCTTCTATATCTACATCTACATAAATACCCTGCAAGCCGCCTTCCGGCGTGTGGCAGGGGGGGGACCCTTGTCATTAATACGAAAATTCAATTAACTTCACTGGTAAATACATCGAACATTTTGATCTCTTTTGGTAGCAGGATTTAAGGTACACTAATATGATAATTTCTTGGAAATATGTGTTATTTGAAGACGGTCGGAGTCACAGATCTTCTAAAAGTAACGATATTTCAGATTAATTAAAGGATCAAATGCATAATTTTGAAACAGCTGGGTTCTTAACAACAACATCGAATAATTGCAACACAATAGTTTTAGGTTTCTGATAATTTAAAATCTAAGTGAATCTATTTTTAGACTAACCGAATGCTAATCTTTCACCTAAAATGTCTACATACATAATGCAGGCGATTCCGTTGGATAGGGCCTTTCTCAGGAGCTATACTCATCAGATATTTCCCGATGAAATCTGTATGTAAGTTTACAATCATAAAATGTGTGATAATACATGAGATTTAAACAAATCATCAACAATTTCAGTAAACTATGGTGTACTCGATAGCCGTTTTTCCATTCATCGAACCTGGGTCATTAGGGAAAAATCCTTACGGCATTTCATAGATTAATCTTTTTTAACAATACCATGAATTGCAACTTTACATCTTAAGGCGAAATACCCGAAACGAATTCTTCAACTTGGAAATGGCATTCTAGGCATCATGGGTTCGATTCTAGGACGCCCCAAAAACGGTACTTTTCCCCATTTAAATGCATTGAGCGCATTTTCAAGAATTCGTTTAGCGTATTTTGCATTAAGATAGAACGTTGAAATTTACGGAATTGTTAGAACGTGCTTTTATCTTCCGTGTGGCGCATTAACTTTATCTCTTATTGCACCAGGTTCGATGCTAGGTCAATTAGTAAGTCCAATTAAAAAAAATTCATGCAAGGGTTTTTTACGGTAAGATACTTACGGTAAGATAGGTACGATAAGATAAGACTTCAAAACAGGCCTTCACGGTTATCAATTTACAGCCACATTTTTACCTGTTAAGGAATCTCGTTCTTCCTCCAGTATCGTTTGCAATACTGAAAAAATTCTTAATGTTCATCATTTTACCTCAACAATGTATAACATTTCTTATAGAAGTAGCATTTAAGACAGGATTTAAGAATGATTCAAGTAACTTATTCTACTGCAAAATTAGTCTACCCTCTATCGCAAAGGAATATTTATCGGATGAGAGCTTCTCGGGACTCCAATCGGGTTGTTTCTTCGATTAGAGTCGACGTTTGGACTCCTTTCTCTTCATAAGATAAGATGACTCCAGAGAAAGGAGTCGTAGTGTCGATTCTAATCGAAGAAACAACCCGATTGGAGTCCCGAGAATTGTACATTTGCATTTTTACGTGTAAAATTCTGACCAGGCTTAAATGGAAGATGGGACTCTCTGATCCCTATTTCGTTCAGTAAAGGCAACTGTATAGTATTATTATGTATTGCAGATTATTTACGAGAATACTTATATTGCTTGACGATTTATCCATCAATCTGTTGTACTCCGATATAAGCAGGTAATGACACACGAAATATAAGTAACTTAGGATGGCTAAGTACTAGCCGTTCTATCGAACGTTTTTTTTAAATTGGAATGGCATGGAAGATTAACATAGTGTTTTGTTCTCATATTATTCTGGTTGGTCTCATCGGTTTGACCCCATAGCTTTATTTCTTTGCAAAGATTCCCCTGGAAATTGCTCAATTAAATGTTTTAAATGTTCTCACCTACCACTACCTGCAATAATTTAATATACCAAATCTTTAATGCGTATTATTTTTCCAACTTCCGCCTTCTTTATTTTCATCCACGCATATCATCAGCAAACTACGTCTCAACGGTTTAAGCTTTATTTTTCTCCGCTTCTCGCGCTGTAATGACGTCTAATACAGCCCGCCTCGCTGGAGACGTACCACGTGGATGTATTTAGGTGCGCTGTGCGTGAGCAGCTCTCAAGTGCAGCTCCTTTTCCCCATTTTTCGAATATTCCGTCTCCAAGTTTAACGAAGTGACGCCGACTTACGTCATTGTTGTTTACGCCGTTTCTCCAGCGACGGCGTCTTCGCCGACCTGAACGTCGCGGGGGATTATTTTTTGATGGCTCGAGAAGAAATTGGAGGGGTCGGCGTTTTTCAGCCTTACGATTCGTCTGTCTCATTTATTCTCTGTGAGAATTAATTTGAGCGCAAGTAGCGCAGTGGGGAGGCTGTGGCAGCAGCCCAAACCTCGTTTATTCATTCACTTACGAGTGTAAATATTCCTTTTTTTGGGAATAAACAGCCTCATTTCTCCCGGTTTCAGTTATTTCCACGGCGAGTAAGCCCAGCGCCATTGCATTTCCCTCCATGAGTTCTGCGAAAATAAGAAAAACGCGGTGATGTGCATTCGGACACTTGCTTTATGCAACACTATCTTCTTCGAAAGCAGTTTGATTGGAGATTTAGAATAGATCACATCATTTGGAGATTCAGGATTTTATTTTTCATATTACTACAGTGAATCTCATCACAATGGGACCCAAGCTCGGATAGCAGCTGCAACGTCAACTGCTTTTGAATTCGTAACCATTCTCTACGATATGGATGGAGAACTTTCTATATCATAAGTGCCATTTTTCGCCCCTTAATTACGTTTGTCGACTATAGCCCACGGTCCATGAAAAAGTGCTGACAATTAAGATCTCGCTGAAAATATATGCGACCTATTAAAACAACATTATCGTTTGCAAGAGAATTTGTTTAAGCATTTTCTCTGACAACATTATTCTTGATCAGAAGCATGTTTCATACTTCGAAAAATTAACCAGTTCAGCTCCTATGTTCAATTTTGCAGACAAATCTTCTTTCAATTTCAGCTTAACAGCAATTTTGACGAGAAAGTATACAGCGGAGAAGAACTAAGCACGCGCCTAAGCCTAAGAGAGGTGAGGTCCTCTCTCATACACCAAATTGATGCAATAAAATCATCCATTCATCCTTCACTCTTGCTTTTGAATTCTTCCTTTCTCACTTTTTCTTTATATATTTCACCCTTACTAATTCCGTGTATGCCGCCAGAGTATTAGGATCTTGTTGCTTTGTATGAAGTACTTGTGCGCCAATCAAATGAAAAACCATACATTGGGATCCTGATATTATCTATTTCATTGAGTCAACGTTGGGATTTTGACGCAGTGATTTACGTAAATAATCATTATTCGTAATTGCCAAGGAACAAAATCCACATTTATTTACTCTGTGGCATCATTTTTTATGTTTGGGATACATAATAAGAATAGCGCGAAAAAATTCTAAAGTAGGTTTTCTTTACCTGCAGAGGTTGTTTCTTGTACAGAATTAAATTAGAAATAACGATCTTACGAAATCAAGAAAAGTGTCAAAAGAAAGGAAAATGATCATAGATTTTTATTTTAGTCGACAAATATNATAAAAATAAAATGATACTTTATATTACTCATTAAAAGTTGCAGGTGCTTTTCAGGCATTTTGTCCGCGTAGTTCATTATAGACCGCGTGCGTTTTTAACGCTTTAACGGTTTTTCATGGATCAATAATTTTGTTATCCATTAATTAACTCATTTCCGACTAAGGAAATTTCTGTATTCCACTCTATATTGATCTAGACCAATGAATATCCCGATAATGAATATTTTAATGTCAAATTAGAATAGTAGGATTCTTGGGCCAAACATTTCCATCTGTACTATTTAATCACAGCGATTCCATTGGTAAATTTAAGTCAGATGCTGAACATCTGTCATGTCTTCAGCCCATCAGAAGTTTTTTTAATGTCCTCATGGATTCATCGCTCATTCAACATAAGCATGGATAATTATCGGGCAGATTTAGCAACGGTCAATGAGTACGTGTAACGTGGCTCTCCACCCTTGTTATTAGCTTTGCATTGTAAATCAGGTACTTTTAAAGCAGCATTTCAAATGGATGCTAATCAACGCCCTTTATCCGTATGATTGAAATTACAGTCAATTGGAGGACTTACCCAACAGAAAACTGAAAATATGTATTCGTGAAATGTTGGCGAATGTATTTTTGCGTAAGATAGGTAATGCCCATCCGCTATTTGTTATTTTAAAGAGATTTTGTCGCTGAATTTTAATTATTTGTTCAGCGGTAGCCAACGTTTCAGATTTTACGGCCTACCGTACTTTGTATTTTTATTCCCGAGACCACGAAAGACTTAATGGTACAAATATGCATAAAATAATTATGCCATCATTTCTTTTGCGCAATTATTGTCGCTGCCTACCCTATGTATTATGAACGACAATTCAGCTCATTATTAAACTAAGCAATTGCTAATGATTACAAATAGTGCCCTCGTTTCATCACGGACCAGCAGACTACAGTTGACGACCGCTGGTTTAAATTCACAGAAATGGTAAACAGAATATTGACAACATTTCTTTGAGTTACGATTAAAATAAATTGAAGAGTGTTATGTAGGTACCAGGAAAAACATACAGTATAGTAGGAGAAAGGCGTTTTGCAAACAGAAAAGTTACTAACAATAAGCAGAGCAACTCATTCGCTAAGTGATAAGCTCTTTATTGGATATAACAGTGCTTTTTTTTACTGCTATTGAACTATAATTTTTCGTCTTTTCCGGCAAATTAGAGATTTGTTAGAAGTTTAAGCGTTTGAAATTTTGAATAAAAACAACAGATTTCACCCTGTAGCAAACCGAGCAAACAAGGAATTCGTTTTCATTTATGATAAAAGGATAAACGGATTAACTTACTTATAAGTTATCAGTGAACCAGTCGCCGGAAATGGATTATATTTCCTATTTCGAGCCTAAACCGCGCAATATAAAAAACTCAAAACTCTCATTCGCTATTCTCTAATCAACTTAATTAACTTTGAAGACGACGATGAATCTTTTTCTGTGTATCTAATCCGTCATTTTATTGAATTTCTATTCAAATTTCTTAAGAATTATGTTTCGTCTCCATTACTACAGCGTTTTCAATTCTGTTCTACTGCGCTGATTTGATTTAAAACCGCAGTTATCTCCAAATTCTCCAATTGCTATAGTGGATCACTGACGATGCTTTTATCTGACCCTTTTTGAGTTCGACTGTTACGAGTTCCCTCTCTACGGCCAGCAGTCATCTGCTTTCCGTGGAAAATCGTTATGACGTATAAATTAACTAACGGGAGGAGTCTTGGTTTTGTTTTATCATTACAGTTGCAGTAGTATTAGTGCGCAAATTTGAATATCAACAACTGGAGCATGCTAATTCAACACAAACGGAAGTTTTTCGAAGTCTCACTCGTCGGAGTAAATAATTTCCTCGTCATCATTTGCTATTTTCTGATTACGTGTTCGTACATTTATGTACAATTTTCATCGGAATAGTATAAATATGAGCATCCGCTATTAAATTTTAGACAGATGTAGTATTAATTATCGGAATTAATTATCTCTGACTTTTCACTCCAGTGTCTACTCTTCGCAAACTTTCCAAGTTGGATAGCATATCTTTAATCATTCAATTCGCATATGAACGAGGTATATTGTTCAAATTTAGTTTGTATAATATAATGACCGTAAATCATGAAGTATCTGCAAACATTACAAACTTCATTTCTCACAAACTGAAATTCTAGAGGCTGTAAAACACAAGCATATTGTGGACTGCAAAACCTTTGGTCCAAAATCGCATGCTGAAAGTCGTAACTCGGTTTTTAGTAATGTTACTAGAAAGCAAACCTCACAAAATGAATTCTGTTCTATACCAGAAAAAGAAAGATTGATAGTTCTATAATGGATCTTCAAATTTACAATCTTTCGGTCTTTGTGTGATCTATTTAAGTTGGGTTGGGTTGTGGTGGGTTTGTTTGGTTGATAAAGTAAAACTTACTTAGTTCAGCAAAAAGTAAACAAACCGAAATACAGTTGTAAGCAACGATAGATTCTCAAGTTGTCCATTAGAGGGTTGGGTGAGGTAGATCACATGTAGAAGAGTCCCTAGAAATGCGACCCCAGGTCACATATTGGGACAGAACCGATATTAGAGCTCGTGATGTTGCTGACATAATTCGTGTCTTTTAGAGAATTCAAGATTTATTAATTACAGAGATGTTGTTATAGAAAACAGTTTTAAAATAAATATAAAAATAAAATGATACTTTATATTACTCATTAAAAGTTGCAGGTGCTTTTCAGGCATTTTGTCCGCGTAGTTCATTATAGACCGCGTGCGTTTTTAACGCTTTAACGGTTTTTCATGGATCAATAATTTTGTTATCCATTAATTAACTCATTTCCGACTAAGGAAATTTCTGTATTCCACTCTATATTGATCTAGACCAATGAATATCCCGATAATGAATATTTTAATGTCAAATTAGAATAGTAGGATTCTTGGGCCAAACATTTCCATCTGTACTATTTAATCACAGCGATTCCATTGGTAAATTTAAGTCAGATGCTGAACATCTGTCATGTCTTCAGCCCATCAGAAGTTTTTTTAATGTCCTCATGGATTCATCGCTCATTCAACATAAGCATGGATAATTATCGGGCAGATTTAGCAACGGTCAATGAGTACGTGTAACGTGGCTCTCCACCCTTGTTATTAGCTTTGCATTGTAAATCAGGTACTTTTAAAGCAGCATTTCAAATGGATGCTAATCAACGCCCTTTATCCGTATGATTGAAATTACAGTCAATTGGAGGACTTACCCAACAGAAAACTGAAAATATGTATTCGTGAAATGTTGGCGAATGTATTTTTGCGTAAGATAGGTAATGCCCATCCGCTATTTGTTATTTTAAAGAGATTTTGTCGCTGAATTTTAATTATTTGTTCAGCGGTAGCCAACGTTTCAGATTTTACGGCCTACCGTACTTTGTATTTTTATTCCCGAGACCACGAAAGACTTAATGGTACAAATATGCATAAAATAATTATGCCATCATTTCTTTTGCGCAATTATTGTCGCTGCCTACCCTATGTATTATGAACGACAATTCAGCTCATTATTAAACTAAGCAATTGCTAATGATTACAAATAGTGCCCTCGTTTCATCACGGACCAGCAGACTACAGTTGACGACCGCTGGTTTAAATTCACAGAAATGGTAAACAGAATATTGACAACATTTCTTTGAGTTACGATTAAAATAAATTGAAGAGTGTTATGTAGGTACCAGGAAAAACATACAGTATAGTAGGAGAAAGGCGTTTTGCAAACAGAAAAGTTACTAACAATAAGCAGAGCAACTCATTCTAAAATACTAGAATAGAAGTACATATTATTTTACCAGTACAACTATAAATCAGGCTGATTTCCATCGATATCCATGCGGCTCTCTCTTTGTTTCTTCTTGGATAAGTAACGTGCATAATAGGTTGGTCATTTAAGAATACTTGATATTTCCTCTTCTGTTTTCAGAATATTATATTTAGAGCTAAATACGAGGGTCGGTCAGAAAGCAATGTCCCACATTTTGTTTTCTAAAAAACAATATATTTTACGAAAATTAAATCACACATATGAAAGTATGATGTTTTATGTACTCGATCTATTTTTTCCAGACAATCTCCTTAAAGTTTTATTGCCTTCTATCCATGGATTCTAGGGCATGTATGCCCTGTCGGTACAAGTCTTCACTCTAGTTATGGAGCCGGGTTTTCACTTTCAACCGCCTTCTGATTCACTCACGCTCCATACCCAGCAACCAACCGTACTATTATCAACTGCAG
The DNA here is from genome assembly GCA_000376725.2 of Ladona fulva. Lineage (NCBI taxonomy): Eukaryota > Metazoa > Arthropoda > Insecta > Odonata > Libellulidae > Ladona > Ladona fulva. The sequence goes on from KZ308876.1 coordinate 243,910, forward strand.
ATGCTCCATAGAATTTGTACAAACGTTTAGTATATTCCCTACCATTCCTTTCTCTACGCACAGAAATTCAATCACAGCAAGTTGTCTGTAACGTGTATCACGGTTAGACTCCACTTTGAAAGCTTCCTACAGCTATCCTTCTGCAAGAGAAAACTGAAACTATGCACATAAATGCGGGAAACATAAAAAAATTCGATCTTACAATTTCTAATAGCTAGCATTGGTTTTGAATGGAAAAAAAATGTGGGAGATGATTTTTTGATAGACACTCTTAGGTAATGACAGACAAGGATTCATTTTATTACAGTACTTAAAATGAAAACAAAAGGAAAGAAAATGTTTTTATGAATTTTCGGTAATACGCAAAGGGATAATCCGGCAGAGGCACCGAAAAAGGCTGTAGCGACTATGCATGTTGTTCAACATGCGAAATGTAGCGGCTGTAGCATGTGTTTTAAGCATTTCTTCGGGGGGCACTGTGATAGCCTTCTGGTTGCTCTTGAAGTTGGCCATTAATTAAAATGTTTCACAATACGATTGGGCATAAGGAAAAACAGTAAATCACACCTAAGGTGTATTATCTTCCTCTTTTTTCACCTGAAATGATGAAGACATCAACGCCATAGTTTTACAATGCATACGGAGAAACGGGTGATTTATCGATGTTAATTATGATATTTTAAATGATTTGTGTGAACTCTGTGAGTAACTCTGATCGGATGCAATACACATTTCAGTCGTTCAAGTCTTTACTACGTATCTATCGAAGAGTTTTTCCGTTTTGAAATCTGTAATATCCAGGATTGGATCTAGTCGGTAAGCGATGTAAGCAAAGCATAGGGATGCTCGTTTATTAGGGGCCCCTTAAGTAAGATTTCCCTAACAATTTGCACGAAAATGAGACTAAGGTAAGAATTACATGATAATGAAGCCCCTAGACGGGCGCTAGTTATATTGGTACCTCGCTGCTGTTATGATGGAGAATAGAATTAAGATGTTATAAGTTCCAGAGGAATATTTCAAAAAAAATTCTTGGTGTATAAGTGATAATATAATAACACGCACGAATGCAATGCATGATCACGTCATCTTCAATATACCCTGGTTATTTATGTATTGATGCAAAAGTATTGTTTGCTTACACTTATATATACACGTACACTTGCAGACAATGCAGCTGAGACAATACAGCTTGAAACAATACAGTGTGACAGGTATTGAATGGAACTAATTGAGTTAATTAAAAGTTGCTTGCGAGCTTTGAACGGAAGCTTTTTCACTAATATCTCTCGAATTTTCAAATGTTCCATGGGAAGAAGAGAGCGGAAATACGGTCGCTGTGATGGGAAAAATGCATCCTCATAGCTCAGATAGAGCGGAGCGTATTTTTCTTCCCAAATTAAAGCAACACTTGTCCACGCACAATAAGCAGAAACAAAGTTTCTAATCTCCGTTTTCGTTTACTCTTCGGATGCTCTCCTTACACACGCGGACGGCGGATTCAAAGGGAAACATAAACTACTCGAGACGAGCCTCCGGAAATTGAAATCTTTCCTCGTTTTTATTCGCTCCGCTTTTCCGAGCAGGATCCTCATTCGAAAACTCAGAGCACTTCATTTCCAGACGGGAAATATTTACGGACTCTTTCGCGAGGTGGCAGCACATACGCGTATCCGGTGCGTCATCACTCTTTCCCATCCTTAGCAGCGAGAAAATAAAAACAAGAGATGGTAAAGATATTTCCTCCTTTGTCGCGAAAAAATTGTCTTTGCTCGAAAAACGGAAACGTATTGCTAGCGACTGTGACAAAAGAATAGAGCTTTCCGTGATATTTCATTCGCTTTAGCCGAACTTTCGAAGATTCTTTTTCACGCCTGACAGATCGATTGGAGAATTTTGCTCAGATGCATTTTTTGAGCCTCGTAGTTGAGGAGTTGCTATGCCGTTGATTATTTTATCTCATCTAGCTTTTCATATTCCAGGTCGTATTTCCGTGATTGCGATTTCAGGGAGACTCTCATTTCTGTACCCGAGAAATCGCATCACTTGATGCTTGGTACCGTTGAGATTCTAGAACGACGATAAATGACTTTTCTCATTGAAATTTACATAGAGAATTCATTATTTACCTTGTGTATTATTTAAACATTCAAACTGCATGCAAGCCTGCAGTATGATAACAGCTCTTTGTGAATAGAATATTGCGCGATATTTCTCCTGGCAGCAAGAGAAATGAGGGAAGAGGAATGCTACGATAGAGGTAAATGGAAGCTGAGTGCGGGAAAACAAACGGCAGTTGTAAAACAACCCGCTATATGTATGTCTGTGTACATATATATACATACATACATACATACATACACACACACACACACACACATATATATATATAGTAGGAGAAAGGCGTTTTGCAAACAGAAAAGTTACTAACAATAAGCAGAGCAACTCATTCGCTAAGTGATAAGCTCTTTATTGGATATAACAGTGCTTTTTTTTACTGCTATTGAACTATAATTTTTCGTCTTTTCCGGCAAATTAGAGATTTGTTAGAAGTTTAAGCGTTTGAAATTTTGAATAAAAACAACAGATTTCACCCTGTAGCAAACCGAGCAAACAAGGAATTCGTTTTCATTTATGATAAAAGGATAAACGGATTAACTTACTTATAAGTTATCAGTGAACCAGTCGCCGGAAATGGATTATATTTCCTATTTCGAGCCTAAACCGCGCAATATAAAAAACTCAAAACTCTCATTCGCTATTCTCTAATCAACTTAATTAACTTTGAAGACGACGATGAATCTTTTTCTGTGTATCTAATCCGTCATTTTATTGAATTTCTATTCAAATTTCTTAAGAATTATGTTTCGTCTCCATGACTACAGCGTTTTCAATTCTGTTCTACTGCGCTGATTTGATTTAAAACCGCAGTTATCTCCAAATTCTCCAATTGCTATAGTGGATCACTGACGATGCTTTTATCTGACCCTTTTTGAGTTCGACTGTTACGAGTTCCCTCTCTACGGCCAGCAGTCATCTGCTTTCCGTGGAAAATCGTTATGACGTATAAATTAACTAACGGGAGGAGTCTTGGTTTTGTTTTATCATTACAGTTGCAGTAGTATTAGTGCGCAAATTTGAATATCAACAACTGGAGCATGCTAATTCAACACAAACGGAAGTTTTTCGAAGTCTCACTCGTCGGAGTAAATAATTTCCTCGTCATCATTTGCTATTTTCTGATTACGTGTTCGTACATTTATGTACAATTTTCATCGGAATAGTATAAATATGAGCATCCGCTATTAAATTTTAGACAGATGTAGTATTAATTATCGGAATTAATTATCTCTGACTTTTCACTCCAGTGTCTACTCTTCGCAAACTTTCCAAGTTGGATAGCATATCTTTAATCATTCCATTCGCATATGAACGAGGTATATTGTTCAAATTTAGTTTGTATAATATAATGACCGTAAATCATGAAGTATCTGCAAACATTACAAACCTCATTTCTCACAAACTGAAATTCTAGAGGCTGTAAAACACAAGCATATTGTGGACTGCAAAACCTTTGGTCCAAAATCGCATGCTGAAAGTCGTAACTCGGTTTTTAGTAATGTTACTAGAAAGCAAACCTCACAAAATGAATTCTGTTCTATACCAGAAAAAGAAAGATTGATAGTTCTATAATGGATCTTCAAATTTACAATCTTTCGGTCTTTGTGTGATCTATTTAAGTTGGGTTGGGTTGTGGTGGGTTTGTTTGGTTGATAAAGTAAAACTTACTTAGTTCAGCAAAAAGTAAACAAACCGAAATACAGTTGTAAGCAACGATAGATTCTCAAGTTGTCCATTAGAGGGTTGGGTGAGGTAGATCACATGTAGAAGAGTCCCTAGAAATGCGACCCCAGGTCACATATTGGGACAGAACCGATATTAGAGCTCGTGATGTTGCTGACATAATTCGTGTCTTTTAGAGAATTCAAGATTTATTAATTACAGAGATGTTGTTATAGAAAACAGTTTTAAAATAAATATAAAAATAAAATGATACTTTATATTACTCATTAAAAGTTGCAGGTGCTTTTCAGGCATTTTGTCCGCGTAGTTCATTATAGACCGCGTGCGTTTTTAACGCTTTAACGGTTTTTCATGGATCAATAATTTTGTTATCCATTAATTAACTCATTTCCGACTAAGGAAATTTCTGTATTCCACTCTATATTGATCTAGACCAATGAATATCCCGATAATGAATATTTTAATGTCAAATTAGAATAGTAGGATTCTTGGGCCAAACATTTCCATCTGTACTATTTAATCACAGCGATTCCATTGGTAAATTTAAGTCAGATGCTGAACATCTGTCATGTCTTCAGCCCATCAGAAGTTTTTTTAATGTCCTCATGGATTCATCGCTCATTCAACATAAGCATGGATAATTATCGGGCAGATTTAGCAACGGTCAATGAGTACGTGTAACGTGGCTCTCCACCCTTGTTATTAGCTTTGCATTGTAAATCAGGTACTTTTAAAGCAGCATTTCAAATGGATGCTAATCAACGCCCTTTATCCGTATGATTGAAATTACAGTCAATTGGAGGACTTACCCAACAGAAAACTGAAAATATGTATTCGTGAAATGTTGGCGAATGTATTTTTGCGTAAGATAGGTAATGCCCATCCGCTATTTGTTATTTTAAAGAGATTTTGTCGCTGAATTTTAATTATTTGTTCAGCGGTAGCCAACGTTTCAGATTTTACGGCCTACCGTACTTTGTATTTTTATTCCCGAGACCACGAAAGACTTAATGGTACAAATATGCATAAAATAATTATGCCATCATTTCTTTTGCGCAATTATTGTCGCTGCCTACCCTATGTATTATGAACGACAATTCAGCTCATTATTAAACTAAGCAATTGCTAATGATTACAAATAGTGCCCTCGTTTCATCACGGACCAGCAGACTACAGTTGACGACCGCTGGTTTAAATTCACAGAAATGGTAAACAGAATATTGACAACATTTCTTTGAGTTACGATTAAAATAAATTGAAGAGTGTTATGTAGGTACCAGGAAAAACATACAGTATAGTAGGAGAAAGGCGTTTTGCAAACAGAAAAGTTACTAACAATAAGCAGAGCAACTCATTCTAAAATACTAGAATAGAAGTACATATTATTTTACCAGTACAACTATAAATCAGGCTGATTTCCATCGATATCCATGCGGCTCTCTCTTTGTTTCTTCTTGGATAAGTAACGTGCATAATAGGTTGGTCATTTAAGAATACTTGATATTTCCTCTTCTGTTTTCAGAATATTATATTTAGAGCTAAATACGAGGGTCGGTCAGAAAGCAATGTCCCACATTTTGTTTTCTAAAAAACAATATATTTTACGAAAATTAAATCACACATATGAAAGTATGATGTTTTATGTACTCGATCTATTTTTTCCAGACAATCTCCTTAAAGTTTTATTGCCTTCTATCCATGGATTCTAGGGCATGTATGCCCTGTCGGTACAAGTCTTCACTCTAGTTATGGAGCCGGGTTTTCACTTTCAACCGCCTTCTGATTCACTCACGCTCCATACCCAGCAACCAACCGTACTATTATCAACTGCAGATGCTCCATAGAATTTGTACAAACGTTTAGTATATTCCCTACCATTCCTTTCTCTACGCACAGAAATTCAATCACAGCAAGTTGTCTGTAACGTGTATCACGGTTAGACTCCACTTTGAAAGCTTCCTACAGCTATCCTTCTGCAAGAGAAAACTGAAACTATGCACATAAATGCGGGAAACATAAAAAAATTCGATCTTACAATTTCTAATAGCTAGCATTGGTTTTGAATGGAAAAAAAATGTGGGAGATGATTTTTTGATAGACACTCTTAGGTAATGACAGACAAGGATTCATTTTATTACAGTACTTAAAATGAAAACAAAAGGAAAGAAAATGTTTTTATGAATTTTCGGTAATACGCAAAGGGATAATCCGGCAGAGGCACCGAAAAAGGCTGTAGCGACTATGCATGTTGTTCAACATGCGAAATGTAGCGGCTGTAGCATGTGTTTTAAGCATTTCTTCGGGGGGCACTGTGATAGCCTTCTGGTTGCTCTTGAAGTTGGCCATTAATTAAAATGTTTCACAATACGATTGGGCATAAGGAAAAACAGTAAATCACACCTAAGGTGTATTATCTTCCTCTTTTTTCACCTGAAATGATGAAGACATCAACGCCATAGTTTTACAATGCATACGGAGAAACGGGTGATTTATCGATGTTAATTATGATATTTTAAATGATTTGTGTGAACTCTGTGAGTAACTGATCGGATGCAATACACATTTCAGTCGTTCAAGTCTTTACTACGTATCTATCGAAGAGTTTTTCCGTTTTGAAATCTGTAATATCCAGGATTGGATCTAGTCGGTAAGCGATGTAAGCAAAGCATAGGGATGCTCGTTTATTAGGGGCCCCTTAAGTAAGATTTCCCTAACAATTTGCACGAAAATGAGACTAAGGTAAGAATTACATGATAATGAAGCCCCTAGACGGGCGCTAGTTATATTGGTACCTCGCTGCTGNATATATATATATTTGAATACACAAATTTAGAGGCAATTGCATAAAACGTATGGAATGAAATGGACACGGAATGAGATAATTCTATAAATCACTGCAACATAATGTCACTGAAGACTGGAAAAACCTCGGGTGTATAAGTAATTGTTTATTTATAAATCCTTCGAATGGCCTTAAAGTTATTCATTGCAATTTATTCTCCGATATTGTTTTACATATAGTATGATTTTTTAACGTAGGCGGCTTTTAAGCTCACAATTTATACTGTAAGAATATTTTCTTAACGATTGACTGAAATATATTATTGAAAAATATTTGATACAATTTATCTTAAGCAAAAATACATATCCTTGTATATATATATACACACACACACATCAGATGTTTTTTGAAAAAGTTGATGAAATAAAACTATTGAGCATAAAGAGACCAATTAAAATAATTGTTTAATTCAATGTATATCCTTCTCCGTTCTTAATGAAACGATATCGATTGCAATTCGATTCAACTCCATCCGTTAAAGATTTATCATCACGCCAGATTAATAAGGATGAAAATATAAAAGACTTCGAAACCTTTTTCGCGAAGAAAATCAAGAACAATCTGAAAAATCTCAGGAAAATCCCATCCCACTTCAGTGGGGAAAGAGATTTGGGGGAAAATAGTAACGCATCTCAAAAATGAATTCGCCCACAGAATAAAAGAGGATCTTCGGAGGGATTTACTGCTGTTTCAGAATCCAGTCGTTAGTGGCAACTGAAAACAGATACTTAACAGATTTTCCGCATTCAAACGACCAGAACTCTCGATTTCGGCGCAGATTCCTGGGGGAGGATCCTCTCCAGCGCGCCATTTTGACTAATGGTCGCGGCCGGCGATCGTCAGATTTTTGGATTCCTGCCAATGTCATGTCCATTGACCTAAAGGTTCGCCATTACTCTCGCATCCACTCCGCGATTTCCAGCGCACGATTCTGTCCCTTTTTTTTCTCACTTTTTCGAAAGATTCCAAAGTTTTATTTTATTTTCGCAGTCGCCGCTTCGCTCGTTTGCCCATTGTGCAGCACTTCTACCGCCGAGTGGCGCATTTTACCAGACTATTACCTAGCAGACTTATCGCCGTGCTCTGGAGAAGGCCATAGCTGAGCGGAAGAGTTTTCAACGCCGCAATCGTCTCGGCATTTTTTTTTCAACGAGCTTGTCCGCTTTTATAATAAGGTCACGTTTTCATTCCGATTTTACAACTGAAAAATACGCTCTCCTCTTCTGAGGTTAGTAGACCTTGCGGAAAATTAGGTAATGTTTTCTCGAAAAAACTTCGATGTAATCCATTTAGCGTCGGCGGCTCTTGAGGTCACATATGTGACGAAGTTCTGGTATTGAACCGTCAATAGTATAGTGATTATTAGTTACTTATTTATGACTTGACGGTACATGCAATAATCTAATTTTTTTCTAACCATGATGTGGCTGATTTTGATTGGTGTTAGGTTTTCAATGGTTGCGTTTCGGATAATGTTTAGTTAATTTTTCCTAAAGGACAGTAAGGTTCGTGAAGTAATTTCTCTCCAAAGGTGAACTAAAATCCCTTCGGAGAGTAATCAATCAGGTTTTAGTGGTTTCAAACTTTTTATAGTTACTCAGTAACAAAACTGATCATTTCTTATATTCACGCAACATACTATTATTATATTATTCACCTTCACTTCCCTTTTAGAGTCGTAACTTGCTTCAAATCGAGGGCCTTCTGGAAAGACTTGAAACAGGAAGCCCGAGGAAGTACCGAGGGAAAAATCTTTCGGGAAAGACATAGGAACGATTCCTTCATGCTAATACTTGAATGTTATTATCTCATTTAAAACTGAAATAAAAAATGATTTATTATAAATGTTGCCATTCATGTTGGAGCCGTGGTTTAAAATTCACTGGGAATCGTTATTTCGGTGATGATTAGTTATAGTATATAATTTCCTTTGAAAAACATCCTTCTCACCTAGTATTCAAATACAGATCTTAGAATAAAGAAGAATATGAATTATATTTTTATGGGTCCATTTCAGTTCTTTATGCGACTGGAGCCAGGCATAACCTTGAAAATTAATATTTACTAATTCGGCACTTGAAATAAAATGAAAAGAGAGCATTACGAGTGGAAAATCAGAGTCGATAAACTGATTTCTCATAGAACTACGAAAGAAAGTGAACGTGTCCCCCTCCCCGCGTCCTGAAAGATGTAGGGAAGAAATAAGTGAGACACGGCTGCTAGTAAATTATCAAAATGAAGTACAACTCCTAAGCCGTAAGTATCCAAGGCATAAGGAAAAGAGGACTTACTTCGCGAAGGTTTCCTCTGTTGCATTTAGTGATTCGAACGCTACAGGAGAATCCGCAGCATCCAGAATGCTAAATACTTATTTTAGAGACAATGTTAGAGACTGTTTGACAGTCTGACAAGGCTAATGAGGACAGAGACATTGTCTTTGAAGTGCATACGTATCTAGCATTCTGGATACTATGGATTTCCCTGTAGCGTTCGAATCACCAAATGCAGCAAAGGAAACCAACACGGAGTAAGTCCTCTTTTCCTTTTACCTTGCATATTTACGGTTTAGGAGTTGTACTTTATCTTGGTAACTAAAAGATGTAGCTTTTCTTGCTGCGCCTCTTCACCTGCAAAAATATGTTTAATAGAACATAGCTCTGTAATAGACTGAGATCTTTTCTATCAGTCTCTTCTCAAGGCAGAACATTGGATCATGGTGTCGCTTGGTGGTGTTTTCTTCCGTCACAAACTCAAATTACACCTCTGCAATTTTAAGAAAATCGTAATTCTTCCTTTATACTGCGTAATACTGCTTCATTTTAAAGTGAAATATGACCATTATAAAGTTACAAAGGAAGGCACTTCCTTAGTTTGAGGTGATTATTCTTAAAAATGGAGAAGGAAACCAATTTTACATTACAATAGCTATCGGATTCTCTAAATCTACAGTTAAGGCGAATTGGGAAAACTAAAAAAGGTTCCTTTTATTTTAAGGCGTAAAACACTTTCTTAAAATTGTAATGAGTCAAAGGAACATTCCTTTTTGTACTCAAACGTAAAAGAAATAAAAAGTTGCCATGTCCCGGTTGCATCGCTATCCCACATACAACGTAGTTTACACCCGTTCTACTGTACCGGAATTAACTGTATTTATAAAGTGGCATGATGTCTAAAATAGTAGGATTTTTCCACAGTTCAATCATAGTAATCAAACAGTTTATATTTATATTTGAAAAAGAAGTCCAAAGAGATTGAAAAGAGTCAAAAGAGATAGCTATCGAATAGCAGTTTTTCTTCTGTTTCAATCCCGATGAATTTGACCAACCTCCATCCATATACAGTTTAGATCGTAGGGAATAATTATGTCGGCAGATGTTATGCCAAAGTAAGATTTCCTTTGCAACCTGCTGCGACTCATTTTGTATACATACTCAATTTGTATATATACTTCCTCATAAGCTACGGTTTCTTCTTATATGATTCAACCTACGCATGTCTATATATACACTTTCTCTTGATTTGTACCACATCTCTAGTGTTTTTACAGTTCGTAGCTTATTCGAGCTATATACTCATTCCATTCCCACCGTCTGTCCCTTACCTGGTCAAATATATATTCTAATATGTATTATTTTCTGATATTATGATTTGGTGAACCCTAACTCTTCCAATTACGTTCGTTATATTTCCGTTACTTTGTTACCTTTTGTTTAATATTTTCACACCATCAAAACTGTATGTGATTCCTTTAATTTTGAAATTAATAGAAAATCAGATATTCCCATATATTTAAAAAATATAATTTCCAAGCATATCAAACAAAACTTATAGCTCACGGATCAGGCTCATACTCAACATGAAAGTGGGAGGAAAGCTTGCTTTTAGTTGCTTGGCAACAGAGCCGTTCTTAAACAAAGAAAGCAGGAGATAAAAGGCAAATTTGCAAGAATGAATCGAAAAGGATTATGAAGAAGAAATTTGAACGAGAAATTCGGGATGAATAGCTTAGAGTTGATTGGACTTATTAAGAAAACTGTACCTGAATGATTAGCTTGAGGAGAGATAAATGCACCACAGAGAATGTGCATTAATTTGGGTTATGGAAGTATTTGAAGGCAGAAGTAGTTTGTAGACTCTAATGCGTCCGAACCAAATCAAATCAGACTGAGGAAGAAATATAACGCCCATAATTCTGACAGCTTTCTTGTTATAATTACGACCTTCTCATGCTTATAACTACAACTTTAAGGTCACACTTTTTTAGCTCTTACAATTAGTGTTGTTTTGCCTAAAATTCATCCCCTTGAACCAATTGTTCCGCGACCCCTAAACTAAGCGAATTCCAAAGAAAATAATCAACCAATAACTTTTTCGAAAAAGGTGGCAAGGTGCTGCCAAGCAACCGGCGAGAAAATTCCCTTTGTCAATAACGCCCGAGGGGAGATTTTCAGAAGCGTAGGCAACCACGCGTGCTTCTCTTCCTTAGCAACGAGAGAACTTCGATTATTTGTCACATTTACAAGATAAAGGCCTTTCCCTTTCTCTCGTCTCGTATGGAAAAATGGCGTGCTAAGGAGAGGAGCCGTTGTTAGCGAGAAGTGGGATGTATATATAGATATATATGGGAGAGGACGTAGGTTAGACATTTAGGAGATGTGGAAGGTGATGGATGACTAGCGATGCCTGCGTAGGAGGGTTTGGTCGTGGGGTGGGAAACACGAGGAGATAAAGAGGAGATCGTAAGAAATGGGGGTTTGAAAGGAACGGGGAATAATCTGAACAAGTTTCATAACGCGACGGTAGAATTGTATTAGGAAGGTGGCTCTCATAAAGGCGATTGGAAAGGTTATCCCACGCATTTGCTGCTCGAGAGTATTCCGATATTTTCAGAGTTCGGGGATTAAACTCGTCTTTAAATGGTTTCTGGTTTCTTCATGGACCTCTAGCCTTATTTGTAAGGGGTCGTTGTTTCTTCAGTAATTCTAAGAATGTTCTCTCGTTTGGTACTCCAATTGAAACAAAAAATCAAATATTTCAGATGTTTCTTAGGTAATCATATAAATGTACTAAAATGTTAAACAGTTATTATGATAAAATGTGATTTAAGTAAGCCATAATAATAATAATCAGAAGTACAAGTCAAAACGAAACTAATATTGAAAAATACAACATTAAATTTAATTATACTGAAAGACAGAACTTTTATCACGACGTGGAATAAAAAATGTTAACTTTGTTGCAGAACCTTTGAAAAAATTGGTCACTTTACAAAATTTCAATCACTACGTATATATGTACTGTATATAAAGCATATATGTCACTAAACGTAGAGGCTACGAGCAGTTATCTTAACGTATAATGGAAAAAGAGACTTTCCGACATACTTCTTGTGCGTAAATAGCAATGAAATAATAGATGATACCACTGATAATTGGGTTAAATTCTCAGCAAGATTACTCCGTCAATCATCAATGAACCATTTGTTGAGAAATACAATGCAAACAGAAATGGAAAAGTAAACTTTATTAGGAAAAAACTAAAAAGAATTATGTAAAAGGGGACATTGAAAGCTAGAGGCATCTTATCCTGATAGAATAGGATGTTAATAAAAGTGAAAACTAGACTGATTTATGGACTTCCGGATCCTCAAGTGGGTAGCGCGTTCGTCTTTAGCGGAAACGGTCCAGAGTTTCATTCCTTGTGGGGGCGTATACGTGCAAAACTACAGCAGTCATATTCATTCTACTACTGCTAGATTGAAACAACATTCGGAGTTGGAAAGTTTCGCTGAAGCGAAAGAAGTACTTACCCATTAGATGCGTTACTGACAGTAAATCAATTGTTACTGACAGCATTGACTGCTCGAAGCTTTCAGAATGATAATTTCTCATTGACTGGCGGTGAAGTTGAAACGCATGACGAAGCCTACAAGAGACAGAGAAGCATGATAAATTTCGTCAGAACTGCTTATTTAAAGATCATCAAATAATTCTTTCAGGAGTCTTACAACTTGAAATATTGGAGTAATGCTATTTCCTTAGTCATTTATCAAACATAATATACAGTAATTTCAATCCACAACTAATAACATCACAGACTTAAAACTCATCTTCTAATAAATCTGATATGACCAAGCTCGACTTGGAAGGGAAGGGAGCCATACTAAATGAGAAAAGAACACTTGGTAACTTCCACAGGTATATACCTGTGGAAGTTAACAAGTATTCTTTTCTTATTTAGTACTCATCTCCTTAATTTTACTCTGCCAAGCTATGGAATTGGAATGAATGAACAGAGCTGTAAATTCTGATTTATGCGGATTCTTATTGATCATCGTTTTAAGAATCAACTGTCGAAAACTTGAGAATTTGATATATTCTACGAATTCACCCCTTCTCATGCAAACGTTTATGCTGAAGCAGCATGAACAGCGGAAAGTAAAAGGGAAGCGTCTTCTAGAAGTAAGAAAGTGAAACTTAAATTATACATATATTTTGGAATCCGTAGAAAATACAATAAATCACGCATGATTACGTAATTGAAAGAATCTAATTATTTTTAGATGGAATTTTAATAACAGAGAAATCCTTACCTTTCTTAAATTTTCCACCGCAAATAGTCTCAGAGCAATTAATGAGCATAGGAGAGTCAAGGTAAATCCAAATTTACCAATTTATCATAGGAAAACGAATTTTTTCGGGATATCTGAAATACGGAAATATAACACATGTAATGATATTGAATTAAAAAGTTTCAAGTGACACTTGAGGGAAACTATACCTGTGCTGAAACCAAAGAAGAGCACAGGATGAGTAACATTCTACATACTCGAGGAAAGTTAACACTTAACGTTCTTCTTCGTGTTTAGGATATCATTGCTTATTTTTAAAGAAATTGACAAGAAAAAGCATCGTTAATTTAACTACATAAAACATTTAAAGGCCGAAATATAAACAATATTTTGGAATGGAAATTAAAATAGTTTAAAACTATCAAATGAAAAATGTCAATGATTTTTTATATAAAATAATGAACAAACTGCTTGACGTTCCTCTTCCAGCACCAAAGGAAATTCAGAAATTCCATCAGTCCTTCTTACTCCGTCTAGGTTAGAGGTGACAAGTCTATGAAGAATGAGGAAAAGAGAGAACTGCGAGGGAAACGGTGTTGAGAAGGAAAGAGAGAGAATGGAAGAGAGAAGCGTCGGGAGGTGATCTTAATGAGAGCAGAGGATGACGAATGGAAAAGGAGGTGTGGAATGGAAGAGGGTGTGAGTCGTGGTGGGGAGGGAATGAATTATTAAAACAAATGACATTCGTAGATTGAAATAAATTAGGTGCAGGAAACACCTCTTTTCCAATAACAGATATATAAAGTGAAACAGAGACAGCTCTCTGCTTATGGATGATTCCAATTTGACTGTGACTTTAACAATCTGAGAGATATTACTTAGCGGGGATGACAGTAATTTGCTGGATTAGTAACCCAAAAAATAGCATCGGATGTCTCAAAGAAAGATAAAGAAAAATAATTATAGGTCTAACATTATGATTAGCCTTAAATTTTCAAGTAATCCAAGGGGTTGTGATTTTTTTTAAACGCAAATGCACGAAGTAAACTTGATATGCATTCATTTTCATGCAGAAACATGTGAAACTGAAAATTAAGAGATCGACTTCCTTTCTCCTTTAACTTATAAATCAATGTAAAATATACAAGTAAAAGTAACTCCATAATTAAAATGCAATTAAATTGATTTCTAAACGTTCCCACCAGCCAGACGTTTGGTTTTAGATTTGTGAAAATTACCAACAGGGAGTATATAGGATATTGATCGCAATCTAATTTTCATGTGGCATATTGTTGAATGAATACGCATAAACCAACTCCGTGTTCGTACGATGTGCCACATTGTAGAGACTAAAACAATATCTCCGTGAGTAAATAAAGTGAATTTAAGATAGGCTGGCGAGAACTGAAGAAAAAACTATTTATCGAAGCACTACTCTAGTTGGTGCTTTAGTTCAATTCTGCATCTATGCTAGATTTGAAAATTGCTCATCGATCTAGTCCGTGGATATTCAGCTCCGTAAATAACTGCGTAGGAAAAGAATTTCCAGAGAAGATACCGCAATCAGAAAGGGATGCGAAGACAAGATGGAAGTGGAAAGAGGAAGAATGGAAAAGAGAGTTCAAAAGATGCGTTCTTCGAGAGGCGTAAAGTGGGAAAGGGTGAATTATGAAAGATAGAGGGTCGAAATGAATGGGAAACAATTAAGGGAGGGATAAAGGGGTACTTAAAGGTAGACGAATACGATGAAGTGAAGAAGTGCGATGATTCCTGAGGACAGCCTTTTGGGATATGAATGAGAGTAACACCTTGTTAGGTATCATTAGAACAAGAAGAGGACATATCTTTAAGGTAATTTTTCCTTATTAAAGTCACATTTCAATGATTAAATGTCATTCAACTCTATAAATACAACTGGCTGACGAGTTAATTTATGGTATTCCATCACTGTAGGAAAAATAAAAAAGAAACCACTTTTCCTATTGATCCTATTGATTTGAAATTTGATCCTATCTAATATAAAAAGCACTCCAAAATACCACACACAAACCAAAACCAAAATCACGCTCAACTAGTTTCGGGTCATAAACGTCATCTTCAAGTGAAGAAGAAGCCCAAATCAACGCATATTTAATGGGAGAAGAAGAAGGGGTTGGAAGGAACAATAGGGTCAGGTGGAGGTAAAAGGGCAGGATTTGCGGAAAACCATTTACTAAAAAAGGAAGTGATTCGGTTGTTATTATTATTTACTTCAAGGTTCTTAACATCGATGTCATAGTCTGCATATAGTAATATGCCGACTTAAGCTAACTCGGAGCCATGCGGTACTTGATTTTCCTCTCCTGGGAAAACATTAAAAAACTAGACAGAAAAAGCACTGGTAACGGATAATGCCGTTGAAAATATGCAAATCTGTCCAGAATATTAGATTAGAAAGTCGAACGTGATATTCTCAACGAGCTATTGGATTCACAAAATCAAGAACTGACAAACGACGACCTCATGGCTCAAGCAGCAAATTACTGAGGAATCCAGACACTACACGACTGATTCCGCAAAAAACGCACAAGGCAAAGGAAATTATAATGTAAAGTTTCTGCTAGGTTGAAAATGTATAAAGGACTGTAAGGTTTATTAAAAATTTCCTATATTAGTTTTTGTTGGTTCTTGGTCTCAATCAAACTAAACAATGTATGTTGACGCGAAGTACAAACGAAGTACCTGGCTGATGCGATTCCTCATACGCGATTTTCGTCGGTCCGACTTATCGTGTAACTTCGGGGTATTACTGTATTTCGTTGACGAATTTTACTTTTTCCATATTCATTCATGAGAGTGATATCGAACTTGGCTGTTTATTATAGATGCAACATATTCATCCGATATAAATAATAGTACAGTAAAACGGATAGTGAAGATAAAAATAGTAATTCGTCATGATGATATGTACATTTTTCATACATGAGCAAGCTGACGGAAGGAAATATCAAAACTGCCTCTATTTGTAAGTAATTTATAGACGAATTTTAACTTTTAATTTCCGTTTGGTGATTGCAAATGCAATTTTCATTGATAAATAAACGGGAAGAGATGGATTGTGTAATATGGTCCGAGTGGTTATTATAGTCCACGCGTTTCTTCCAAGTTGAATATATTTTCTTTTTATTCGAAGACTGGGAACATTAATAATACTCAGCGGAAGAAAAACCAATATTATCGTTAGAGATGTATGAAAGACTGACTTTGGAAATGGAAATCGGTAACAGCATTCAAATTCAAGGACTGGTACTATTTCCTTCGTAAGATATTCCAGGGTCTTCCTTTTCTTCTAGTTCTTTTTCTAGTGCACATAAAAATATTCTGCAACGCCATTGGTATGAATGGAAGGACTTGGAATATCTTTGGGTGGTAAAGAAGAGATTGTATATAATTTTATAATGTCCTTCGAAAATGAGATAAAAGTATCTAGGAGTTCCCAAAGAAGCACTGTAAAAAATCCTTTAGAATGATTACAAATCAAAAAGTCACCAATATCAATGAAAAGACGTCAGATAAAGTAACGGATCTCTTATCATTAAAATTTCACTTAAATAGTTGTAGATCTTCATTAATTGAAATAGGCAAATAATTTAAAATGATACCTGATATCATTCGATTAGTTCTGCTAGGAAATAATAAATTCTATCTGTCTCATATAGAGTAAGTCTACATACATATTTCGAAGGAAAATGTACTTTAAATCTGACAGCACTCATGTTATACATTTTAATGAGTATTTAAAAAAAGAATTTCTAATATTTTATTAAAAGGCAGCATTAACAGACGCATGATTGCCGTAAGCTGAACTTTTATACTATTCATGTACAGAAAAAAATCCTTCGAAATATTTCGGAGATATGTCTGATAGGGATAGCTATGCCGAAGAACTCTTAATTCTAGTATCTAAGGTTACCATAAAATACCTGGTAAGTAGACATTAGTACACATTCTGTAGTATTTATATTTAATATAAACCAATCTACTTAACGAATTATTGTCTCTCGTTAATCATCTAATAGTAATAGTTCTTAAATGAAATACTACATTACATTGGGAGACCATCTGTGCGGAATTACCTCAGCTATCGAAGCACTTGTAACTATATTACCGTATAAATATCATATTACACGATGCATTTAATTAACTCATTTCACATCACTCACGCTAAGCAAATGGTCACTTTATTTGCTGGTGTTTTCCAAATCAAGCTCAGATTCCTTAATTTCCTCTCACAGACAGAAATATATAGGCTCACAATATAATCAACGTGATAATTGTTTACGCGATAGAAAGCCGTAAGTGATTTAAAATGTTAATTAGGAAACATAAGGTCGATGGAAGTTGCCAAATGATCCGTTTTATATTGTTATGACCCCAATATGGAAGATATTCTTCTTAAAAACGCTACCTCTTTGAAATTATGCTATGATAATTCACCCATTTTCTTCTTCCCATGAACACCATGCTGTTCCTTCAATAACTACTTCTTATTCCGCTTCAAACTCATTCAGGGGCCGAAAATATTCCCAGTCTATGTTTTCTCAAACATTCGAAAATTCTTATTATTCATTCGCCTGCCATTTCCTCCCTCGCATTAATATTTCCCCACTTGCTTTTTCTCTGTGGTCTTCTATGATAATTTCCGAGCAGTGTTATTCCCTTCAGACCCTTCTGCGAGGCTAGTTTCTCCGAGAAGGAAGGAAAATTCTTGAAACGAGAAACGTGTAGAGATGGGATTCTCGGAGAACAGTAGGGTGGAATGGGTTTTCTGAAGGAAGAAGGGGTACAGGAGGGGCATGAGACAAGGGGTGTTTGTTTGCTTGATGGATGATCCTTATTCAGAATGGAGATTGACGCTGGAAGATGCTTCTCCCTAAGTGCCTCCACCATCCTTTCTCCCACCAGGAGGCGTAAGTGAAGTCTTCACACTACATTAGACTTTTTGCATCCTTAAAAAGGTTTCGGTAAAAAAATGTATCCCACGAATGGATCGTTCCATTTCAAATGGGGTGTGACCGTCCCGTAATAACCCATAATCTCTGAAGTGAACGAGAAAAGTGCGAGCTAGAATTGGATATATTTTTAAAGTTGATCTTCGCTAAGGTGAAATGTAGCGAGGGAAAATGTTGCAGGCTCATTTAATCCCCCGTTTGTGACTACGTTTTCGCTTTTCGACGTCTCCATTGTTTCAAGTGGATGTCGCGAGTTATGAAAATCATTATAGGGGCGATTGACCTCAAAAATATTCCTTTTCGTGTTCTGATATGATTATCAAAAACATCCTTAAATGCGGCAATGGGATAAAAATCGATTATTTATTTCTTTATCTAAATTAATACCCAGCCGCCGCTTTTGGCGTGTGGAAGGAGGTGTTAACACATTTGATATTTGAGTTAAACATGATCAGTATCAACAGGGGTACATAAGATATCAATTTCAAGAAATTATAATATAATTATAGTAATAATATACAATTTGGTAAAGTATTTAAAAATATCTAATGACAAAATCATATTAAGATGTAAATGAGTATATGATTGATAAAATATGTATATTAGAATGTACTGAAAAATAAGTATGTAATTATTATAAAATGAAATTTCTTGTAATTGCAATAAAACGTAATGTATGGTAATTTTAATGTATATTTGTAATTGCTGAGTAATAGTTATTTGTTATAAAATATTGTAATGACCACTAAATTAATGAGATATTTGCAATTACTCGTTATATTATTATTGCAACTGCCCTTATAACGACTTGTCTATTATTATTTATCATTATTATTTATTTCGAATAAAAATCGGTTTATGGCTAGTATCAACCTGGAAATTAAGCAGAAATACGTCATTGAAAATAGTGGTTGGTTTCACGAACGATGTATCCTCAAATAAAATTGTAATGTGGGACGATATGCTGTTTCATAAGACTTATTTAAAAAAAGTAAAAATGAGTTTTTATTTCGATATCTCAAATATTGTGAAGGTATAGCTCAAAACCTAATTAAACAGAGACCTACTTCAGTCTTCCATGCCTATCTCCATTGTAAAATTCCAAGAATAATCGATTACATACAGGAAATAATCTTAATGATGATGCGTTACAGAAAAACATTATGAAAAACACTTGGAATTTTTAAACTCAGAGAGCATATTTAATAAATGGAGATCTTTTGAATGGTATTTCTAATGATAACGATATGATTTCCATGAACTTATTCGAAAATTTTACTCGATACATTAACGTAACATTCTACCAAGGTCAAAATGAGAAAATTCCAGAAGAAAAGTACAAATTCCTATTACATGCATATATTTGGGAAATTTGATAAAATAATTGCTCTATTTTTGTGTCAGTATTTAAAAATTATAATCGAACTGTTTTCATCCTCCTAAATTGTTCTATATTCATCAGCTAATGTGATTAGCTTGAAATTATAAGAAACCGATTAAATCGATTTGCAACATTCCGGTAATGGATAAACCTAAACTAGAATTCTGCCTGATTGTGCAGTATTTTATTCATGCACTGAAAATAATGCCAAATGTGAGTCATTATCACATTTATATTTTCTTAGGAGTATATTTGATTATTTACATACTCTGGAAGCAGATTAATAAATTTGGTATTTGACGTCAACACATTACTCTTTGTCAAATAGGTCTGTTCCCGAAATAATTTGTCACTCTTGGATATCATGAAAATTTCCGCATGAGTTCTCTGTAAATGCATTAAGCTTGCACAATCTGAGCGTAAAAATAGGCTAATATCACAGTATATAGCAGGGTGTACCGTATTATCACGAAGTTTAGAATGTCAACATAAATTTTCAAAGCGAAAAAGAAAGATAGCAGGTGTTCATTAGACTTAGACCTTAAACTCATCATCCTCATTTTTTTGTTAACTATATTTCAATATCATAACAGTGAATTTTAGCCAGTTGATTCTACAAGGGAGATAGTTCCCAACGGATGTAAATCCACATGGTTTTCAATAGGTTCCTTCTTAAAATTTTCATATTGTTAAATTGTTTTGATAGAGCGTATCATTTGTATTTTATTTTTGAAATATTGAATCGGTTAGACCAAAGAGCTATCTCAGGAAGGAATTCAGATGCCATTGAATAATTTATACGTAGTCGATTCGTTTTTGGCCTTTAGAAATGATAAAGTTTACAATAAATAACAAAATTTAAGCTTATAAATTGTAATGATTATAATACTAAAATAAGTAATAACATACAAATGTTATCTATCCTCTAAACAAACATTCTCAATAGAAATTCTTTGAGTGCTTGCATACATATTTATTAATTTGAATCTAAATTTTCTCGCTGAGTCAATTTTAAAAGAAAAGGTAAAACCGGGTGGCCATCATTGCGTTTCCTCTCTAACCAGACAAATTGCCACGCACATTGCTAATACCTAAATAGGAGGGCATTTAGTTAGTGCAGCTATGAACTATGAAAGTTGATCCGAATTTACATAAGCAAATTCAGAAATAACTTTCCCAAGACCATGTTTCTTTTGTGGGAAAGCAAAAATCACCTTAAATTTGTATTTTTATGTCTTCTGCCATATCGCGACATTAAAATCATATCTCTATCATCTGCTGGAACACAACTCGATTGTTTCATAGTTCCTTTGATGTTAATAAGCGATTGGCAGAGCGATTTATCAATTGAAAAACAATCAACAAAGAAGTTGAAAAGCAAACACTTTGGTAAGAATATTTTGGAGTAAAACATTGTAGTAAGTTTACCCTTCTCCAGTGTAGAAATTGTTACTTTTGAAATCAGTTTCATCATCACTGAGTTTTAGTTTACTCCTAAACTAACCTCTGATATTTTGAAATTTTGTTTTCTGTATCTTCTGCATATATTGATGTTAATAACAGATATTGTTGTGTTCCATCTTAATCCCATAATGGATTGCTGTACGTTCTTCTTTTACCTATTGGGTTGTTAAAAATAGTACCCCATTCTATTTGCAATAATGGTATAGTAGTACATATAAAGTCCGAATTCAGCATCTCTTTGAGGAATATGGCCTATCCCGGAGGCATTTACGTGGGTGACCGTGGTAGGCGTATATATGTCCCACGCTGCGGCATTAGCTTTGATAGACCCACCTCCTCTTAATTCAGATTAAATGTCCATTTTCATCACGATACTAGAGTAATACCGATTAATGTTGGTCCCCACAGAGAATCGAACCCGGGACCGCTTTTAACGAAAGCGAACGCGCAACCCACATGACCATCCTGGGGCTTAAATATTAGTACTTGCTTGGCCTCATTCCAAATGAATCACAGGAATTAGGGAAAGGGGCTTTAGATGAAAAATATTCACCTTCTTCAAATATTAGGAGATTCTCTTTTTCACGATGATGTAACATAATGATTGTAAGAACGAAATAGTAGTAGATTCCAAATAATAACGAAATAATGTTTACAGAATATATGTCCTTATTAGGCTACATCACTGTGGGAAGAATATTTTACGAAGTTGTGAAAGACAAATACCGTACTGAATATGCTTATGGGTTAGATGAAATATGAGGCTTTTAGCCTCAGTATTACCCAAATAAAGAAATTAATACAATTATACTAATTCACTGTTTTTACGCAGAACTATGTTTAGTTGATTATTTAAAACATTGTTATCCGTTTCGAAACTCTTCTAAACCTCTCCATCATCCCTTTCATATTTCCTTTTAAGCATCAACTCCGAAACTGAGCAGCTTCATACTTGTGATTCTTCTGGGTGAAAAAATATAGCTTTCAAAATAATACCGAGGCAAGGTAAGACAAGTGCCACATTTTTATCCCTGCTTCATAGCTAATTACCCGCGAGGAAGCGCAGTTGCTTCATTTCTCTCCTATCGCTGGGATGGGCACTCTTAATCTGATGAGGGCTCTTAAAGAAATGAATTTCATTCAATTTTATCTCACCACTAAGGGGAAAAAATGCGGAAGGTTATTGAGGTTAGATAAGTATAAAAAAACTGAGTCCACTTAAGATGGATTAAGGTCACATTGTATAGCACAATATCCGCATGAATTATGTTCTCTCGGTTGTGTTCGCAAGATGCGACAAGATGTGCAGCTTAGACCAAAGACTCGGCCTTGCGAAGCCCATAGACGTTGAGTAATTCTTTGCACCGCTGGAAAAGAGAAGGAGGAAAGAAAAACTCCTAGAAATTATCCGAGAGAGGAGAACTTTTCTGTTCCTCGGTCGTGTTATCCCATCGGAGTGAAATGTTTTCGTGAATCTAACTTTCGCAAAATAACACTTTTTAAGTGTGTTTACGGGTTCTGGAAATCCAGTAAAGAGTTTGTTTTTACACGAAGATGATGATGTATTTCGTAAAGTAATCACTCTTTGGGAACATTCATATTTAGCTATTGTTCCACAACAAAGCCACGCTTAAAAACAACTTAGGTGACTACGATAGATCGCCATTCATTTATTGTGTGCTTTTTCATCCTTTGTCTTTGCTCCAATTCAAACTCTTCGGTTCCTGCTAATTTTCCGGTTTTGCGATAAAAATATAAATACAGAGCTTATAGAATATAGTAGCCAAATAGAAGCTTTCAACGAATACGTCACCAAAAGAAATGACATTAAAGTTGGATTACTGCAAGAGGAAATTTTCCTTCCGAAAAATCGAGTGTGCAAAGTATTGTGTAAATAACATGAGAAATAATTTCTACAAGAAGAAAATCACATAAAAAGATTACCATTATTATTTTTTAAGTTTAACATTCAAAATAATTAGAGTGTTAAAACATTATAAGTATATAAGTTAAATATAAGAGCGAAAAATGTATATACAATATGTTACCTTACAATTAATTGTATCTATTCTATAAAGTTCCACTAATTCGTACGATATGAATTGAACACATTGAAAAGAGTGACCGAAAATATAGAAATAAATTGAATAATGTAACTGCAATTATGTTATTGAATATATGAACTGTTCGTGTTTATTCTTTCACAGTCTCATATTATTATATCTATACGAGTATTTCTTATTTTATAATATAATTGTTCATTATTCTTGCAGTGCTTCTCCATTCTATTAATGTCGAAGCTCAAAATGTCTAAGTGTAGATTTTGCAGTAATTAAACAAATGAGCATTGATCAATTGCGTATGAAACAGCATTTTTTTGTCACCATGTCACTATTTCGTCAACTCTTCTTTTTTTAAGCATTAATTATTGTTTGCATGATGGTACATACATCTAATCAAGGGAGATCTAAATGAATATCTTATTTATCGTTCAATGACCGTTCACGTTATATTGACTTCGTAAGGTAATAATTAAACGGTAAATGTAATAGTAAAGTTATGAAAAGTAAAGGAGGAAGCTATTTTTCACGCAGTATGTTGCTGTGCGCGTTAAAAATCGAATTTGGTCCTAATGAAAAACCACTCATTTGTATGATATCTATACATCTTCATAACGAGCAACATTCTCTCCTATCAAAGAAATGCTTACCTCCTTTTGTGTCATCGCCACTTGTTTTGAATGAGGAATAACAAAACTCGTTCACATTCATATACATTTCAAAGCGCTGTTAAAAATAATTTTAATTTCGTACTAGAATACAATTGCATAACAGGAACAATAATTCAAGATTACGAACTTGCAGTCTGGAATGTTAAAACAAATACAAGCTACACGTTTTATTTCCTAAAAGTATCCCAAAACCGAAATTCTGATTGGTCTTCCTAGATAGTTTAATTATCCATCCGGATTTGAGTCCCGGTCCTGTCTGATCTTTTTCTTTTCCATTGTTTTGGACATTTTCCATTTCATGTTATACGCCTTTATCTAAGATTTACCTTTGCTTTTAGTTATGGTTTTAAGATTAAACAAGTTCTGTATGAAAACAACATTAAGTTATATCAATTGAAAGGGCAGAGTATTTATATTCAAATAACTGGAAATAAAATAACCAGATGGTTTCTTACTTTTTAATCACCTTAGTGTAGCTGGTATTAAATATGTATATATGCAATTAAAATGAATTAGCGCTGAATGTGAAGAAATGCTGAATTTTTCCCAACGTGATAGTGATAGACTTAATTGTATCCATGACCATTTGCTAAATTTCTGCGTCATATTTGACCAAGTTTAAGAATTTTTGTATTACATGTTCTTATGTACTTAATTTGTGAGTTTCCTTCAGGCACCACCGCTAAACATAATCCTAGAGTAACACTGTATGGGACAGAATACCATGGGGTGGAATGGGGATATATTATACAAATTATGTTGTCATTTTGGTATAATGTTATAGATTTTCAAAGTGATTTGGCAGTAGTGGAATTTTGCACTGTTAAAAAATTCCAATTGAAAGAACAGAGCCTCCTTTCATAAAACTATTTCGATGGATACCCTCAATGTTATCTGTAGCATAGACGTTTCTTTTGAGAGTCCGTGCGAAACTCGAATTCGAGCTTGGACTTGAGAGACTGCAATCGTCAAAAAAGAGTTCTCTTATGCAAAGCAGATGTCGACGCGACTTGGAATGGTTTCTGCTATCATTTGAGGACTGCAGTAATGTGGTTCTGGGAAGAGCTGCACCTCAGAATCTCTTGTCGTTACCAAGAGAGTAGCATTGCCTCTACGTAAAATAACAGTCTTCTCCTAGAATTCATTAAACAGCCTGAAGGTATTGAAAATTAAGTAAATAGGTTATGAGCGTGTTGGATACGAGATATTCCATTGCCAATATCCTAGAATACCGGAATGAACGTGGGCATATTAGCATCGAGAATGAACTTAATTAAACGAAGGAGTAAAGCCAAGATTTCATTCATTTTGCGCTCGTGTTTATTAATTTTGAATAACTGTTCTCATTTTTGGAGTCATGGTTACTGTAATAAAAATTTACTTTCATAATTCTCCGTTTAAGATAAATTCCAATATTTTATTATCATCCGATTTTTTTCACTGCGGTTTAATATCGCTTTTCCTTTATTTATTTGCTCAAAAACATGCTAGGCACATGAAAATGCCGGAAAAAGTTTTTCCACAAAATTAACTTAAAGTAGTTGGTTGGACAGTTTTGAACCGAGTTAAATACCCTTATTCTAACACTTTTGTATTTATTTATTTTATTTATCAATGCTGACAGGAAAATGGGGAATAAAAAATAGTTTGAAGCACAAAATTCGCCACTATTACTTGCCAAAACCACAGGATTAGATTATGCTAGTTGATGAACCAGTTAAAATTAATGAATGGTTTGATAAGGTTGATTACACTCCAGTTTTTGTAAGGCGAAAGGTTTTATTTCTCGCGAATTCTATTAAATTTACGACCGAATTTTACGAAAATCATTCTAACATAGAAATACTTCAATCACCTTATCCATGGTAGATTATAAGAGTAATTGTGAATTGTTGGCTTGTTTTCATAACTTTTACAACAGAATCTATTTCGACCGTGAAGTCTTCTTATTACTAAAGCATAGTGATCAGTGGTGGAAAAATCTTAGAACGAGTAAAATAGCTTACAGCACGAAGAATGAAATTCATCTTCAAGAAAAATTATGAGTTAGTTTGCTCACGAAGGTCTAAATTTCGGACACATAAGAGTCATAGTACTTTGTATAAGTTACACGAAATAGGTTTAAAATAGACTGGTTGCATAAAAGTGAAGACAGACGTCTGTCCATCCCCCAATTTATCTCAGAAACGGCTTGACTTAGAGATGTGAAACAAACTGCATTGTGTTTCTACGATGCTGAAACCCCCAGGAAAACTATTTTCATCTCTGTAAAGGCCCGGGTTCGAACCCA
>KZ308876.1:270183-283640 GCA_000376725.2 Ladona fulva
AAAGAAACCCAAATCAGTCAAATTACCCTTTATATTATCTAAGTTTCCTTAATTATTGCATACCTTGAGGTACAATTAGTCCCTTGTTTTCATTTATGTCCTTTCTTATCCCAATTGCGGCGTCCATTTTTTTTATTTCCATCTCCTAATTACGGTCTTTCTATATTCATTTCCAATCTGAGGAAGGGGCAAATGTATTATTTATTTATTTATTTATTTATTTAGGAATTACCCGTCGCGATTAGGTCGTGGGACCCGGTGGCAACGGTTTAGGACCCGGTGGCAACGGTTGTATATATACAATAAAGTCATAAAGTCGAAATTGTGAGAACTTTGATAAAATACACGGAAAATTCGTAATTTTTTTGGGAAATAAACAACCCATCCCTTTGACGACTAAGGCCACTGTTAAATGTTGATTTCATGAATTATCCTATATAAGTCCACGGGGATAACCAGTTCTTATATTTTTCTATAAGAAATTTACGTAAAAGTAGGCTTTCATGTATTGTAAACAGTGGAATAAATATTATGAATAATGGTAAGAATATATTGAGTTATTATGATCTTACGACGGAATTTTTTTGTGCTTAGGAGGACTTTATATATATGATAATAGAATATTTTTAAACTAAATTAAGTTCCGTCATGCTTGACGAGGGCGTTTACTAGTATCTAGTATGTATATATATAAGATTGGATGCAGAACTACTTGCTTGAGAGCATGTTACATCCTTTATACTGACTTATACCCTACGTTTCAATTAATATAAAATTTTCTTGAACGGGTGAAATTCGATTAAAACAGAAAACATGTAAGCTTATCTCGAAGGGTCTCTCGAGGTATACTCCATGATGGGTCGAATTTCATTACATTTTTATTCCATAAAAACATGAATGTCCGGAACAATATAAATATTAATTTTACGCCTTGAAAACCTTTTCTGTTCGTTATATTGCTTTTTTGCACGTTGTCTCGAATCCCCGTTACGCGCGGCGGCGTAAAGCGCGAAAAATGACGAGAGGAAAGACACGCGTAGTGCACTAGAACACGCTCACGCAGAAGGGGCACACTGGCACGGGACACAAAAGTGGTGCTCGCAAGGGGAGGGGAAACAAAAGAGGGTCTGCGGGAATGAATATAAAATAAACGTACATTGTAGCGCGAAAAACGAGAGGGCGCCATTTTGCGGTGTTCGGACAAGTATTTTTCCTCTTCACGGAGGAGATGAAAAAGATAGTGGAAGAAATAGTGGGCAATAAAAATGGAAATGGAGGAAAGTGGGCTGGGATTGAAGGGGGAAGAGGGAGTGAATTTCGGTTGGGGCCGTTTTTCGAAAATTCTTTATCGGGGAGAATATACCAGCGTTGTACGCAACGCGATGTGGTGGGTGTTATCGTTTTTGTTTTCTCGCGAGAGCTCCATGTTTGAATTTCTCTCGTTTCCGAATGCTGTGGAAAGAAAAAATAATGTAATTGTATGGTAAACCTTTGTCCTAATGACCTACATTTCCGACTTGTTTCCGAAGGTATTATTATTTTTATTCAAGATTCGCCATGAAGTAAAACTCTACGGATACACATTTTGAAATATCTTCTCCTGCTTAATTCATTCCATATTAATTTTTGTAAAAATATTGACTCTCGGAATGTCTATTTCCCTTTCACAGGCTATAAAAAGTCAGAGTATCTTTAAATAAGAAGTTTGTCTACTGTTATAATAAATATTTTTGAAGTTTGCCGTATTTATGAGAGAGCATTTACTTTAGAATTTGAGAATTCCACGATATGCAATTCCACGGGATGCGAATGCTGACTCTACCTGAAAAGTCAATGAATATTATTTAATTTCACTTATATTTGTAAAGAATTATATTGAGAACTTTTAGTCATTTTGGAGATGAATTTACGTAGGAACCCGTTACATTTCAAATTAAGTTCTAGAAGATGCCAGAGTGTTTGTAGCGAAGCTTCCCACGCCTAAAATTGCATTATTAAGTAATCATTTTAGTGAAAACCTCCGGCAACTAAAATGAAATGCAATTTTTAGTATGGTTCTGCGCATAAAATCTGTTTTGTTCTTTAAGGTAACTTGATACATGGATATTTCGGGAAGAAATTAGAATTTGAAATAGCGGAAGAGTCATTGAAGAACATAAAGGTTTCTAGCGATGAAATTTATCCTGTACTTTACGTGCTCTGAGTTTTCATAACCGGCAAGCACTGCCGGTGTAATCACAATGCCTCTGAACTTCAGACTTGAGGACCCTTTTCTTTTCATGATCCCGAATTTTATGGTTACAGCATGCCTCAGCGGCCGTCATCTTGGTAATCACGCGATCCGATGCACCTTATGGCCCATGTTGATATCTCATTCCGAGAGGATGGCTATGTCTAATCTTTAAGCTTTCTCAAGAGTGTCAGGAAAATTGAGGTTCTCTTGAGATTTTCATAAGGAAGTATATGAGATCATCCAGCTGGATAAGACTCCTTTATCACTGAGAGAATTTTTGACACATTGCAACACTTCAGATAAAGATGTGACCTCGTATTCAACTATAAATAGCACAGCCGAGCGTGCTAGCACACTCATTATACCTCTAATTATATTTTCACATATATAAAAGTAATGGACAGTTTTGAACCGAGTTAAATGCCCTTATTCTAACACTTTTGTATTTATTTATTTTATTTATCAATGCTGACAGGAAAATGGGGAATAAAAAATAGTTTGAAGCACAAAATTCGCCACTATTACTTGCCAAAACCACAGGATTAGATTATGCTAGTTGATGAACCAGTTAAAATTAATGAATGGTTTGATAAGGTTGATTACACTCCAGTTTTTGTAAGGCGAAAGGTTTTATTTCTCGCGAATTCTATTAAATTTACGACCGAATTTTACGAAAATCATTCTAACATAGAAATACTTCAATCACCTTATCCATGGTAGATTATAAGAGTAATTGTGAATTGTTGGCTTGTTTTCATAACTTTTACAACAGAATCTATTTCGACCGTGAAGTCTTCTTATTACTAAAGCATAGTGATCAGTGGTGGAAAAATCTTAGAACGAGTAAAATAGCTTACAGCACGAAGAATGAAATTCATCTTCAAGAAAAATTATGAGTTAGTTTGCTCACGAAGGTCTAAATTTCGGACACATAAGAGTCATAGTACTTTGTATAAGTTACACGAAATAGGTTTAAAATAGACTGGTTGCATAAAAGTGAAGACAGACGTCTGTCCATCCCCCTATTTATCTCAGAAACGGCTTGACTTAGAGATGTGAAACAAACTGCATTGTGTAGCNACATATTTTTATTACTTAGATGCAATTTTATCAACGGACGTACAAAAGAAAGTGTTCCAATTACGATGAGCTTTGCCACGATACATAAGAAAACAAGAATTAGAATAGGAAGAAAACTAATACAGTGTTTCAATCGTCACGCAATGCAGAAATCATACACCAGATCTCCATGTTTATGGAGTTACAAGTTCAATCTCCGTTAAAAGCTGAAACTATGGATTTCCAATGAATAGCGAATTCAAAGTTACTTTAAAATTTTCGAAAATGCGATGCTAAAGTAATTACGAACTGAAATCAGATAAAAGTTAATCCAATAAACGAATTTCAACCGTAATTGATGCAGAAAAGATATTTTATGACCTCTACGTGATGTGAAGTTTTCTTTTGGTTAACTCATCAACAAGAGTCGAATAAAGTTATTCGACTTATTATGCACCTAATCGCGGATAATCTCAGGCTAAGGGCATTTTATCCAAGTAACTTTCGCCGTGAATTGGACTATTTGACGTCGCATATTTCCCTTTTAATTTGGACCCTTAATTAGGTCATATCAAAGAGCCTTCATGCGAGAATCAAGGGATTACTTTGGTCTATAAAGGATTCAATATGGTGGCATTATTCTCAGATGAAAGAGCCCTTTTAGACTTTAACTCATGGATATTGCACGATAAATGCAGTGTTTTTAATCCGGCAGTACTTTATTAATATCCCCGCACTACAAGGTATATTACGTGACTTAAAGTAACAAGACGGCACGTTCTCATTCTTGGAGTAGTTGCTCAAAGATTTATTAAACTTTATTTTTATGTCAGTTCTTTCTCATGTTCTACTCATTTATTGATTTTTACAATTTTCATTTTGAATTTGAGCTGTAGATAGATCTTTGAAATTAATTTGGGCTTTACCCATATTATTGTTGGATTATAACACTTAGTATTCACAACACATCCTATTTTATGATCTACCTTAGGATTCTATTTTTTCTGTTTCACTTGAAAGGACATACATAACCTCAGCTAGTAAGCCTATTTATAACTATTGCGTATAACTACGTAACTTCTGGGTAAAGGCTGAAAGCTCAGGTGATAGTAACGCTTAAAAAATTGACACCAACGGTGTTTAAAGGATGATACGTGTTTTGGAGGCTATATCGACGTCGAATATTTCATACTCCACTTATTTGATCACAAAATTATCAATTATCTAAATTTATTCCCATATAAGAACATTAAATGTAATAAATTGATATGATGCTGCTATATAGAAGATTTTATTTTATGTAACACTTACATTTTCCATCTCGAAGAAGGAAATATTCAGGCGATAATTAGTTTATTTCTTTCCTGTTGCACTGCCAATAATGTTATTATGAAATGCTCTCGAGAATTGCTATAGAATAATAAATAAGTCTTAAGACTATCCAGGATCTCAATTGGTTATAGCAACGACCTGGATAGGTTCATTACCTATATATCAGTAACTTTTGCTATTAATAAGGAGAGCTTACATTTTTAGCGCTTAATTAGCCTTATGGCTAAATTTTCATGTTGGAATTTCTCTTTTCTCCCCAGTTTCTGACATTGAAAGTCACGTAATTATAAACAAACAGTTTCAGATATAATCAAAAGGAAGCCTAACAAATCTCACGAAATATTTTGGATTAATGTTCCGGTTTCTAGGATTGTCACAATTTTTCTTTCGTTTATTACTATTGGGAGGTTTACTATAGCTGTCAATTGATGGCATATAACTTTGGAGACGACATCGCCAGGAAATCTTTCCATGGATAAGATATGATCGTCATGTGGCCGTAGTTATTCAGGGGACGTTGCATTTTCCAATATGCCGCGAACATTTTCCGCCTCCAACACCTTCGATTTTGAATCGCACAGCCTTTCAAAGAGCCTCCATATCGATTTTAGCACTACCTCGTGGAGGAGGAAAAAATTCCATTCCCCGCCAACTTCCTCTCTTTTCAAATTCCCAACCATTCCTTATTTCCGTATTTTACGACACTTTATCTCCGTCCTATTGGCTCCGGTGAACGTCGCAACCCATCCTCTTCTCAACTCCTTCTCCTCTAATATTCCTCTCACACTCCAGCCACGCTGCTTCGCTTTCTCATTCCTTTTCACCTCATTTCCACAATCTCTTCTTCAATGTTGCTTTTCTCTGCTTTCCTTGTTCTCTTTCTTCCCACTTTCCTCTCTTTCACTCTATTTTATTTTTAATTTTTCCTTATTCATATATTGTTCATTTAATTTTTCTTATCTTCGCACTTAGAACTTTTATTGCTATCTTGATACTAACTGGTTCTGGAAACATTGCATTTGTATATCATAATACATACTATTTTCTGATTTTTAAGACAATTTACTTCTAGTTGTTATGTTATGAAATAATGCGTATGCACCATTTCGTTTATTTTACAGATATGATTTAACCTGTCTGCCGTAATATGCCGTAATCAAGTTCATACATCATCACTCGTTCCCAATCGTATCCACTGTTACGTAAGAATTAAAGAACGGTATGTTCTCAGTGGCGTTGATAAACATATAAATTACTACAAAGGAATACGATGAGTTGAATAAGTTTAGATTAGAAATGTTTAAGTGAGTGCTTAAGTGAGCAAAAATCTGCCAACAATCTGTGCTAATCGTGTCAACCTTTGACTGAAGACTTAATCTTCCAACTATTCCTTCAAAAGTTTCATTGCAGTTTTCACGCATTTTCCACCCTCTTGAACTCTTCTTGGTGTAAGATTTGATAGATCGAACCAATCCTTCAGAGATCTTAGAATAGAAACGGCAATGAGGTATATATATGTTAAGTAATCAGCCCAGAAATTGATTTGAATTTCAAACCCTCCACCCTTAGCTATAGAAAGCTCTAGAGAGAGAATGAGGATAGATGAGGAATGAGCTAGTTCGTCCTTGCTTTCTTCATCGTGCCAAATGCTTTAATGGACGTTAGTTTAATCACTCTACGAATACAATTTTCATATAGTACATATTCAGTAAGAAGTGAGCGAAATGAACCAAGAATTGCTGATGCGTCAGTTGATTGAGCATTATTATAGCTATGAAAGTGACCCAAAGTNTATTATGAAAGGGTTTTGAAAACATTTCCCATGTTTTGTATGTATCATACTAATTTTTGTTACTTTAAATGTAATAAACGCAAATTTTAATCCCTGTTTTTTAATGCTGATTACATATCTAGTCTGTTAACTAATTTTAATATCGCCTCCCTGAATCAAGTCTTCAATTGCTTTGCTAATATAGTACGACCAAGTAACCTTCCCGCAAATTTCTTCCACAGCTTACGTAATAAATTATCCTTCTCTTAAATACTAAACATATCTTAGTAATATCGGACCTTCATTTTATCTCCAATATAATTTATACCAATTTTGATTCTCCCGGATTGGTTTCACTGTTTAAATATCATGCCCACCCAGGAGCAACTAGATTCACTCCTCTTACCCATGTTCCTATATGTAGATTATCTCTTGCTCAACGTTCCTTAAATGGGGAAAACACATTGAGGACATTATAGGCAAAGCTTACAGGAATCTCCATTTCGTGATGAGGAATCTAAAACGAAGTGGGAAGGGTGTCAAGGAAAGAGCGTACAAGACTCTGGTTAGGCCGATTGTAGAATATGGTACGAGTGTCTGGGATCCCCACGAAACCGGCCTTATTAAAAAGCTCGAAGGCGTGCAAAGAAAGGCAGCCAGGTACGTAGTAGGTAATCATAGAAAAACGGAAAGTGTAAGTAAAATGCTAGTCCATTTGAAGTGGGAATCATTAGGATCGAGAAGAAAGACCATTAGATTAGCAGGTATGTATAAGGCATGGAATTACGGAGAGGGCTGGGATGAATTGCGGACTAGGTTTTNTAAAAAATTATTGATTAACTGAATGTAAATAATTTTTAACTTAATCTGTATTTATAAATATTTCTTTGAGTAAGTTATGTTGATTTCTTACTAGTGCATGCATTCATGTGTGCAGCTGTTAATTTTTAAATGTTATTACCTATGAATCATTTAATAAATAAATTAGTATATCCTAAATGTCAGTAAATAATAAAACTATACTTAAATTTCACAGAAATTAACATAGCTATTTTAACCAATAATATTATGTAAATGCTTAATGAAGACCGGTTACACACAGGAAGAACAAAATTGCCTTCTACACGGGAATCTAGGACGATTTTCTTTTTTCTATGCGGGTTTTTAAAAGAAATGTGGGTTCACCTTACAAAGAAAAGAAAGTCCTCAAATTATACTTAAATTCATATTTTTGATATTTTCGTTGATAGGTGTGCCATATTTTCACTAATTATTTCGAGTCTACTAATGAAGTTACCAACTAGGCACCAACATGGTTTTCGTAAGACTCGATCATGCGAGACTCAGCTGGCATTNTTGTTATGTTATGAAATAATGCGTATGCACCATTTCGTTTATTTTACAGATATGATTTAACCTGTCTGCCGTAATATGCCGTAATCAAGTTCATACATCATCACTCGTTCCCAATCGTATCCACTATTACGTAAGAATTAAAGAACGGTATGTTCTCAGTGGCGTTGATAAACATATAAATTATTACAAAGGAATACGATGAGTTGAATAAGTTTAGATTAGAAATGTTTAAGTGAGTGCTTAAGTGAGCAAAAATCTGCCAACAATCTGTGCTAATCGTGTCAACCTTTGACTGAAGACTTAATCTTCCAACTATTCCTTCAAAAGTTTCATTGCAGTTTTCACGCATTTTCCACCCTCTTGAACTCTTCTTGGTGTAAGATTTGATAGATCGAACCAATCCTTCAGAGATCTTAGAATAGAAACGGCAATGAGGTATATATATGTTAAGTAATCAGCCCAGAAATTGATTTGAATTTCAAACCCTCCACCCTTAGCTATAGAAAGCTCTAGAGAGAGAATGAGGATAGATGAGGAATGAGCTAGTTCGTCCTTGCTTTCTTCATCGTGCCAAATGCTTTAATGGACGTTAGTTTAATCACTCTACGAATACAATTTTCATATAGTACATATTCAGTAAGAAGTGAGCGAAATGAACCAAGAATTGCTGATGCGTCAGTTGATTGAGCATTATTATAGCTATGAAAGTAACCCAAAGTTGATGAAAGATACGTTTTCTTCTATTCCTTAGCCAAAGGCAAAATATACAGCTTCTATTTGTCAAGATAACAGGAACTAATCGTAAGTGCGTATAGTAAAAATGTTATAAAAAGTTTAGATTTTCATTCGCTTTAAGCTGATCCGTATTTTGAAGTATACGCTATGTAAAGACGAACTCGCCAGAATGCGTTCCACTTTATTATTGTTATTCACAACTAATTGACTAGCTTCGCAAGATTATATAATTATAAAACGCTCCCCAGGTTACACGATGGTAAAATAGCCATTATACTTACCAAAAGCTTATGATATTTCCTTTGTTCTCAACATGATAATTCCCCCGTGTTGATAATATTGACGACGCTTTGCGTACTGCAACGTAGGCGACATGTCGTCACTACGGCGGAACCCAGAATCATCATGAGAACAACTAATCGCCGCGGAAACCTACGAACCTACAAAATTTCTTTTAATGATTGCTCATAACGTGTTTATTTCCTTGGCTGCCAATCTTTAATGAGTTTAATTAAGATACGACTACTAGAAATACTGCCAGAAAACCAATTTACCTTCTTTTCCTCCACTTCTCCTTTCAAAACTTTCCCCTTTCTTATTTTATTTCCATTTCGTTTCTATCCTCACAGTCTCCCTTTTCCTGCTTTTCTCCTCTTTCAAAACTTTCATTTCTTGACTCTCTACCATAAGTTGATCCGCATCGAGAAGTAGCATAGGGCCTCGTTCTAAGTCTCGACACAATGACAATAAGAGTGGTTTGCAACTTAGTTTAGATGTCCATTCACAGTTGTAAGATGTAAATTGATTGGTGTATTTGATCAGTAAAAACCACAGAAAGACGTCTCTTACTCTTAACGAATCGGTTACTTTTAGGCCTAGCATAATGTAGTTATCTTAAATTGACTTTAACTAAAGCTCGCATCAGTACACGGTGTTATTTTACTATGTTAGAGTAAAAGCGAATATTTTAATTAAACTCTATGCTAATCCATCACATCTACAGGAGATTAACTATAATATTCCCTTTCACAAAATATCATAATATAAGGCTCTACTCTACGTTTTCTTAAATTTTAATGAGAATCATTTTAAGATTTACAAATAATTTCAAGTTCATTTGATGTAAAACTTACTTAGATAGGAACTGTTGTTACATGAAAATACAATAACCTAGTTTCGTTGCTCTCTGAAGGGGTTTTGTTGTCTTTGGTTTAGTACACCCTTCAAAATTTCTTTCTCTTGCATTCAGTTTTTGAAACCAATATAATAAACATTATCGACAAACTCTTCTGCCTTCACTTCTTCCAGATTTGCCAAATCCAAATGTGAAAGAGAGTACAGTATTCATTGAAAACTTTACATCTTTCCACATATATCTATTTATCTAATTCCAAATTTTTCACTTTTCCCGAATCCTTTTTCTAGAATAACAGAGCTGGTGCGGAAATCGTAACACTTAATGTAGTTGCATTAATGAAATTACTATCGATCGATGTACTTAAATAAATATATGTTTCCTTTTACACTCTGGCTATTAAATTTTATGTGGGACGAGTTATGCGTATTAAAATAAAGAGATAAAAAATACAACTCTAAAATAATATCAAATGTGGAGTTTCGAGGTGACGTCTTTGGCAAAATCAACTAACGTAAATTCGCCCCAACTCGTCAGCCTTTGGTATCCTTTCCGTTCAAGTTTCTTCTTTCTCCCGTCTCACTTTTCCATTATTGCTCCTTCCAGCATCCTCGCAAGTATCTCTCTCATCACCACCTTTATTCGAATTCCTTCCTCACCCCTTTTGCATACCCAAACCGTCTTTCTTCTCGCCACAAGGCGACCTTGAAACTTCTCTCGCATTCCGCGGTATTCCGAACTAAGGAGATTCTACCTTTCAACGAAAAAAGGCCTACCTTTGGCCTTCCCTTCAAACACCCCCTTTCTCCCTGAGCAACCCTTTCTCCTTAACGCCTCCGTCTGCTTCTTCGACGCATATTCCCGAAATTCAATTTTCCCGTCGAACCATATCAATCGATCGATTCTCACATCGTTTCGCGACTATTCATGATTCACAACTACGGTCTCGCTTATTCCATAGGGAGATAAGTGTAAGCATATGCAAATCGGTTGTGGTTTATTTTCCTCATTACTCCAGTTTCTGTATGTCATCTGGTAAAGGAGGAATTCGTCTCTTCCTTGGGATACGTCCTTTTTCATACTTACAATACTAAGGTTGATTTCCGTAGCTCTTTTCGCTTTATATTATTCTTTTGGTGGAAAAGGAGTTCGGGTTTTTCTACCTCCGGTTTTCCTACCCTAAAAGGTAAATACAGTACGTAAACACTATCAAGTAAAAAATGAAAACCTGATTCCGAATTTTCCTTTAGAAAATGATGCTCCTAAAGGCCATGTCAACCGGTATTGATTACTAAATAATATCTTTATAAATTCACCACTGCTAAATATACAAAAGTGTTTTCTTTAAAACACTTAAGAATTTTTATAAAACATTTTATCTCAAATCACGGTAATATGGTTGAAATATTATGCAAATAATATTTCTTTTACATTAAAATAAGAGAAAGACAGGAGTGTTATTTTTCACACGACCGGTTTCGACGAATAATCGCCATACTAAGGAGGATGGCGATAAAGGTAAAGCTTAGCAGCAAAAGGCGAGGAAATATTGCCGGTTTTTCGATGAGGATTGTGACCTAAGACGATATCGCATAATCGGACGAAGCCACTTCGCCCTTGCCTTCAAATTATCCCGAAACGGCAGGATATAATCACTGACTCGACAGTTTTGCTCGATTGGCTAAAGCATCCACCCACAAAAATGAAGATTCCAGATTCGAGTCTTAGCTCCGTCAGAATTAATACAGACGAGTGATTTCTTAGATTCCACATTTAGAGTTCCCCACTATTTTCCGATTGCTGTTTCCGTTTTTGGCAACGAAACCCTAACTCCTGGGTGAGAAATGCTTCTTATAATTGGAAGTGGAGAGGAAACCAAGAATCGTTAATTTAAATCAGCATGGTGCGTGAGTATATACTATAGTCTACCAGCAATATTTACCCAACAGTAACTGTAATAAAGTTCAATATCTGTGAAATTAATTGTTGCAAGACTATTACTCTGTACATAACTGCTTCCAAATTGACGTCCACCATAACACTGCAGCGATTTATGCAGGTCTTTAGAGGGTCGCATATTTTCTGAGAACCATTAACTTTGAAACAGCCATTATTTGTGATATCCAATCGAGAGATATTCGTATTCTCATGGGATTTATTCACCGAAAACATCACGAATATTCATCGTAAACTCAAACCTGACCTTTTATGTCAGTCTTGCCCTACATATTCAGAGAGTACGCCAACACATGTAAGTTGTGCTCCATTTAAAAATTATCATAAATATTTGCCGTTTACGTTACGGGAGCACGTCTACTACCAATGGCACCATTCTCAATTCTCTACCGTCCAAAAAATCCCATTCAACCATACACTGAATTTTTGTGGGAAACATCGAGAAATAAGGGCATTATTGGATCAGACTTATCTAGGATCGATATCTCACTTTTTTGGGGCTTCCTGCTGGTCAAAAAGCACTTGTGGTTTAAGCTGAGAATATTAGCTGATTACCGTCCATACCGCTTCTACTTCAGTAACAACGTAAATATATTTCATTAAAAGTTAATGAAATAGGAAAGGAACTATATGGAAGGAATTTGAAATTTAATAGCGATAAAATAAATTATTAGTCAAAAAATGGGAGAAAATAGTTGCATATATGGAACATTTCACGATCTACATGGTAGTGCAAGTTCAACAAAATTACGCACCTGTGAGACTAGCACCAAAGAATTATTATGTTCAGGTTTAGACACACATTTAGGACGAATGATAGAGGAAAGAGAAATATGGAATCTATATCTACGTTTACATTTAATTTAATACCCTGAGTCCACCTTTTGGTGTGTTTGAAACTGATTCGTGGAGATAAAGAGGGCCAAGAACAATTTTTGAAAAGAAAGCAATGAAAACTACAAGTGTATTAATAAAAATTCACTAGCAAAGGTTTTTACATGGGAACGTTAACTTTCATGTTAAACTCAGGCTACGAAGGTTAACAAACGCGATTAAGCACAAGGAACATATACGCTTATTAACTAGATACAAGTACCATGCTAGTATTAGTAGCATTGTTAAAAGTGCTTCGACAGTGAAGGTCATTTTGCACGTAGGCCCCCAGTGGGGATCGAACCCGAAACCGCTTTCTCCGAATCCGAATAGCCCACTTGGCTATCCGTGAGCCCAATACCATGCTCTAGGCTGGAGAGGTAATTAGTGCTTAGCGTACTGGCACCACTAAGCTGCTCAAGATTTTCAATCCCATAGTGCATGTAGGAACACAGTCGAACACAGAGCCTTTTGAGATGTACTTTACGTGCTCTGAATCTTAGCATGTGCACAAAAATGTTGCCAGCGTACGAGTATTCCAGTATTTGAAGGACACTATATACTCGTCACAAAAACATATACTTTGATGCATGCAGTTGATTATTCTTGTATTCCGAACGTGATTTTCGAAATTAAAAGAAGAATATGAAATATTAAGGAATAAACAACATAAATTAAAGAATATTGACCGTGGATAAGTTTATTCTTTGAAGAAGACTACGAACTAAGAATGTAAAGTAATTGATAAACTTATATTATTAGAAGAAAAGTAAGCTTTGTTGCACGATACATCCAGTTGATATTCTGTGGTGTACTCTTTTGAGGAGTAATGTTTGATTGCTTTTGATTCACGTTTGCATCGATTTGATTAGGACTGTTTCCGATCAGGTCTTTGAGTCCTTAGAGGAAACAAATTCTTCACGTACTTCAATACTTTAAGTTTACAACATAAACTATTGAAAAATATATAAAATAGCTATTGATATATTAAGAAAGTGGGACGAGTA
>KZ308876.1:304616-339015 GCA_000376725.2 Ladona fulva
AAGGAAAAACATATTTTTTTGCATAATCATGTATCCCATCTATATCTTAAGCTTTGAGATGGAACAGTGAAATCGTATTGGCACCTGTCTGAATAATTAATGAAGTATCAATGGTTAATAATTTGTTTAAAAAATTATACCTAAAACTAAGTTTGTGTATATTTATTGACAAATCAGTAGAGATAAATAATCAACTATAAGCTTCTCCTTTAGTAAAATTTTAGAGCATTTATTGGAATTTTAAATTAAAGTATTTATGTTTCGTAAAAGTGAATGAATTCGAAAATGGATAATTTGTTAGAAATATTTCAGATGCAACTCACTAATATTAACTTTCACAATACTACATAACATTTTGGGATTCTGCCGGCCAAAATATAGTAAAACCATCAAGTGGCAAAAAATAATAGGTTTTATACTAGATAGACAGTTTTTTGATACTTTCAATACAATTATTATGAAAATATGAGAAATATCCGCCGTTAATAAATAAACTTATTGTAAAGTAAATTTCTTGCTTTATTTTTCATATATTACTTCTAGCGCAGTTAAATCGTGCATCAATTCTTCGGTAAGATATTTATGTAGAATTCCAAAATGTATAAGTTCAACACGTTGGTTCTAAACTAGGAGTTTTTAAATACAATGCTTGTATTCTAAATGCAAACAGATGAATGCTTTAATAGTTCTGGAAACCAACACCATGATTATTAATTTTATGGAATATTATGAGATCCACAACGATTGTGAAGAAATGAATCGAAATAATTATACGGCATACTTTTGACATCTGCCAATTCGTTCCTATTGATAACATTTTGATATAATTACCCTTAAATACATTAATTAAAATCATTTACTAATACTGAATAACTATCTATTTAATAATTTTCTTCCATTTCCTGCGCATTAGTTTACCATTTCTGTCTAAACCTGATTCCTAATAACGCAACTACCGTTGCAGAACGTTGAAATTCCCAATCTCCTCTTGCGGGTTAAACTATGACATGAAATTAATTGTCAATTTACTAATTATCTCCTTTTGCTTATTTATACATCATTCATGTTATTAATATATGATAACAAAGATCATGATAACTGGCGCGGAGATATTATTTTTCATGGAAATTCATCAAAATTGTAAACCAGTTCATTGTTATGTGGCAAATAAGTTTATCCCTTACGATTACTTTTTAAATTGAATATTCACAGTGTGTATCTCCCATAATAAAAAGGAGCACAATTTTTCTTAAATATTTATGAACGCCTTTCTTACAATATTACTAAGCGGAGGTAATGTTGAATGATCGATCGAGTTAGTGGGTGAATGCTTTCAGTATGTCTTGAAGTGGAGTTTTTTCTGATACCATTTTGGAACCTTAAATGTACTTTTGACTTACTTAATTAGTTGTTAAGTAAGAATACGAATAATGCGGTTCATCTAAAGATTCATAATCGGGAAATTCATTGCAACTATGAACATATGTTGAGAGATAATCAATATAGATGTGTTATATATACAGGACCCCATAAATTAATGTAGATAGGTTTATTGTTCAGCTATTCTTAAGAACAGGAATAATAACGAGGAATATACTGTCTGAATCCTCTTCGCTTTCAGAGAATTATTCATCGACATGAATATGAATGAATAATTCCTGGAAATCGGGTGATGATATGAATTTCTTCATCTCTATGACTTATTTCTAATGTGCAAACAAATTTGGTTCTGCGATTGAAATTCGGTATTCGCAGAATTGCTCAGACAGTAATTAGTAGGGAATCCTTGCAATGAAATACGAGCAGAGCTGTTTCACAATCATATTAACATTCAATGAGAGCGAGCCTTTAATTTAATTTTCTCTTCCAATCTTAATAAAATGAGTAAAGGCTAATTTCTAACCGAATCGGAATTTCCAATGGAAATAGGAGAGTTGTTTCTATTAGTAGTAAGAAAATTAAATACATTTAGAGCATAAGGACTGAATGTAAATCATTCTGGTTCAGATGGGAGATGTAATCACGTAGGGCTTTAAATTAAATATTGTTAGATTAAATTTCGCCGAAAGACGAATAAATATAAGTATAATCGACTCTCCTGATAGTGCCCTTCCGTTTAGTAGCAGTAATAAGGAGGGGAATTCAGAGTAAGGATGTGAAATGTTCATATTTTTTTCCTAAAGAAATCTGTCGGGTAGAATAAGCGATTATTTTAAAAATTAGAATCAATCATTTCCTCATTTGGGGGGCATTTTTTATCATTTTTGGAGTAGGCAAATGCACATAGATCCATAAAAAGACTCCGGGCATTATGTTTATTTTATGACTTATTGATAGTGACTGACTACTTTGACTCTGAGAAAATATAACTTTCATGTG
The DNA here is from genome assembly GCA_000376725.2 of Ladona fulva. Classification (NCBI taxonomy): domain Eukaryota; kingdom Metazoa; phylum Arthropoda; class Insecta; order Odonata; family Libellulidae; genus Ladona; species Ladona fulva. The sequence goes on from KZ308876.1 coordinate 306,996, forward strand.
AAAATGTAAGGGCTTTCTGCCTATCATACAATGTTCTTATATTTCTTATAAATATTCCGTGTTTTCTCGTAGTTAATAACCTTAAATTAAAAGTAAAATTCATTATAATTAAAGTTTTAGAATTGATTTAACAGTTCCCATAATTTTCACTCTTTATCGCTGAAAATCGATTCCAAATCATTCTTTGTATGATATTTCTATTTCCACTTTATCTCCGTATGGCTGTTTAAGAGTCTTTAATTTGCCAGTGAGTACATTGCTTACTGTATTTGTAGGATTTCCGTATATTTCAATTAATTATTTTGAAATATGTGGAACATTGAGGAAGCATAGATATCAGGTAAGAAATAGTCGCCAATCCTGCTATGAGCAAAACTCAAAATTGCAACAGAACACAGGTCTAGTCTGAGTATACCATTCCCTACAACCTCCTTTGACTTACGTAGAAATAGAAGCTTCGGTTAGAGTTACTTATTTTAATCCCGTTAATCTTGTTTCCGTTTTGAACTGTCACGGTTTAAACTTTCAACGAACTGAACTACAGTCCGTAATAAACGCATGTTCTTTAAGTCATATAAAATGTATTTTATCATTAATTCATCGATATTTCCAATGTGCTCTGCTTATTCTTGCTATACCAAATCATCTCCTCAGGATTGGACGTATATAAAAATTACTTTAAATTTGCTTGAACTTCCATCAAAAACTGTCATGTGTTTCAAGAAACCTTTACTGAGTTAATCATTTTTAACTATTCATTTCTATATTAGAATTAAGGCAATATAAAAGATAGCAGAATAAAGAAAAGCAAACAGAAGAGCCGTTTTATAATGTTCCATGGGATCATAAACAGAAGTTTAAGTTGAGTAAACAAAGAACAGATTTAGCGAAGTATTTGTTTACAAACAGGCGTATTAAAGAGTGAACTTGCTTGCCTGAGTAGGTCCGCATACCCTTACCTAAGAAGAAAAAATGGTTTTGGAAATGTTTTCCAGTTTGTTGTAACTAGGATAAGTAAATTTGTTACATACATTTAGAGTATTGGGGACAAAAAAGGGTATTACATGAAAATGTAGTAGTGATTATCTATTGCGTATTGTTAGGTTGAATAAGGATGTAATAAATAGTAATTGTATTCGATGTTTACATATTTGCTTTGAAAACTGAAACACTGCACGATGAACTGTCTTCAGGGGGTTTATGACGGGTTTTCTCTCGATTAGCGTGAATGCCCGGCAGAAAACGTTCCTCATCACTCAAGTCCATTTTTACGAATATTGTGTATTTGCGTATTTATTGTACTAATTTTGTTACTTTGGGCATTTTTAGTACGTTGCATGACTAATATAATCATGACGATGGAAACTGTTGCCACCAGGAGCAGATTCAAATTACTGCCTTTATAACAATAATAATAATTAATTTAAAGCCATCGTTTCCTTCTTTTGTCAAATTGAAACTCGATGCCTACTTCCAGTTTATATATAAATATATGTCCTTCAAAAGCTCAGTTTGACATGCGTATATTTTTAGGTAGATTATTCATGGCGTGTATTGAAATACTTCCGCAAATCCCTATTATCAATTCCTAACCCCTGGTGATTATGTAATCCATTAGACGTATTGGTGTTGTGGTGTAGTAGTGCTCGCAGGATATACGACTCTCGGATCTGCTTCATGAACTACGAGAGGGCGTGAAATACGTGCGCCCTATAATCGTGAGATGTTAACTGTCTCCCTAAATCAACAATTAAACATCGCATTCAGACAAATGCGAATTACGTAGACCTGCGTGAGGTGTTTCATTGTTGTTTGACAGTCGTATTGATTTTCCGAAGAACCAATTGTCCTCATGTGTTATCCCATATATATTTCGTGTAGTGCTGTCATAAAGGCCTGATTGAACTGTTTTTTTTCACACAATCTTCCAAAAAGTTATACTGCAAACCAATTAAATGATATGCAAAGAAACTAGGCATTTATCCATCCTTTGAGAGAAACAATCATGAAGAAGAATTTTAATTACCTAAATGCATCCGATATACCAATAAATTTTCTGTAAATTAACTTTATGAGTTTCAATGGAAACATTTATTGTTCTCAATATCTCTGAGAGAGGTTCTCATATCATAGGATGATTGAAGGATGCCGCATTTATGGTTCTATCTAAATGGTATTTGTATGTTAATGAGTATGACCCACAATACGTTCATGAAATGTTTTCACATTTTATAAACACACTTTTCGAAACATAAATAATGTCCCTTTTTCAGTCGTTGATTCCGTAGCAAAATCAAACTTACAAACCATAATAGACAATTAAGTAATATTTAGGAGATGCGACGACGAAAGGTATAGAAGAAACTAACAAGGAAACGTCAGGTCTGTGCCACGCGGATTTACGCAAAAATTTCAGGGCACGTTCCTTGAACAAATATAACAGACACGTGTCCGGCCGTTCAAATCAATGCGCCTTTGTTTATGCAAACTTTGCAACTAAAAATCGAAGTTAGGCAACCAAGCAACGCACGTGCATTGCCATACATATAGAGACATTTTCCAAGTAGAGAAATATTTCTCACGGTTTTTCGCACATAGGACTTATTTTTCCGCTATTAACTTTATCTTCTTACCTTCCTTATGTTCTTTAACTACCTCGTCAACATGTATTCATATGTACGTTAGGTATATCCGAAAATTTTGCTTTGTTTACAAGAGCCCAATGTTATTTTCGATCCTCGAGATCAAAATGAGGTCAAATAACTCATGAAAGAATTTAAAAATGAATTTGCTATATCCCTTAAAGAAGGGAAGTTTACCACAGAAATTTAAAGGTTATTTACGTGACGTAATGAGAGGAGAGAGAACGTTCAGGAAAACAAGTTTCTATTGATTGCCGATTCCTGGAAGAACCAAACAAGCATGGCAATTTATGATATTTTTGTAAACGATTAATTTTACCGACTTGTTCATCAAAAGTTATTCCCTCAAAATGTACATCACTGTGCCAATCGTATGATGCGTACTTCTTCCGTTACATGAGACATTTTAGAAGAAGGATTCAGAACGCCCCTGTGCTGATGATATTAAATAGTCTATTCATTAACGTGAAAATACTATTCGCATTCACACATTGATTCGTCATCAACAGTTAACTCCAACGTTCGAGCAAATGTTATGTTCCGCGTGGTATTCGTGCAAGTTGTCACTGGACTGTCAATCGACATTTCTAAATGAAGTCAATTCAAGTGTGTTGTTTGAAAGACGTTCTGCAAAAGAAATGCCCTTGTAAATATGAGAGTTTTTGTGCTGTGCATTGTGTCGTAAATATTTGTGTTTTAATTGTTTTTATGTATCACCCAAATAGTTGCGGAAAATAAATATTTTGATAAAAATAAAATTCCCAAAATTTTTATATAGCTTTTCAGGTCATGTTAAATGTTAACAAATCTGGGGACTGCAGAGGATCTTNTTAGAATTACATTTTCTTTAAATTACAAAGTCAGGGAAAAACAATGTACGTACAACGCCGGAAGTGTATTTGAAGAACATTTTCTACAATTTAAAAGAAACTGTACTCTAAATAGCAGATATTAGAATATCTACCTAACGTATATTTGAATAAATGTTGACGAGGATGGTAAAGAATATCTGGAAGGTAAGGAGATAAATGTAATAGCGGAAAAATAAGTTGTAGGTGAGAATCACAAAAACTCGAAAAGTTATAGAAACTGAAATAAACCTTCCTATTTACATCTCCAACTTTATTTGAAGACTGTTAAGTGGCACAGTATATAACAGAATTAATTTTAAGCCAATCTTCCTTGCATTGCTCAGTTATTTATTGTACTCAAATTATATAGTCTTGACGACTTATATTCATAATAACTCCTAATTAATTTTTACATCTCCTAAGCTTAATTAAAGCTGAAATTGCTAATCCACGCAGTAAATAATGAAGCATCTGGAAGGTATTATTTCACAAAACTCACTACTCGTAATCGCAATAGGAGATCTGGCTCATCTTGCGTTTCTCGGCGTTATGATGAAAGGAAGCTGAGTCATGAAGGTAAATACACCAATCATATTATTATATATATACAAGTTACCAGTAGGTAACAACCAGGTGGTAACTTAGTCCGATTTCTCCAACACAATTATCTCAACATAATATACACATAGCATACACATAATATACACATAGTATACAACATAAAATACACATAATATACCATACATTAAATCACTTTTATAATAACTCCACTCAAAACCTAGTCCATTTACACATTTCCAAGATCATTTAAGGCAATCTTTTTCTAAAAATAAATCTATTTTGCGGGAAGGAGCTGAAAATTTCCTTTGATATTCCAGTCAACTGCCGTTCTATGAATAAAGGAATATTTACCAACATCTCTTCTGTGACTCTCTGTCCTTTTTTTATAATCGTGGTAATTTTTTCCAATGAAACAAGGCGGTATTAATTTCTCCTGCAGATCTTTCCAGGGTGGCTCACCAGTGTATGCTCTGTTACATGCATGTAAGTCTATTTACCCCTCTTCTCTCACTAAGCGCTTCCCAATCAAGTTCTTTCAGCATTTCCGTTACACTCTCTTCCTTTCCAAATCGTCCTAACACAAACCTCGCAGCTTTCCTCTGAACCTTTTCCAGTGTCCATATAAAAGAAACAGCATGATTAAAAAGAAGTGTAGTCTCCAACGATAAAATAATTTGCGTAATTCTATTCGTGATTTTTCTCAAGGTTGATTCACGATTTTGAATTGGAATTGAATTTAGATCCTATGCAATTGTTTGAAATATACAGTATATTTCAGCATTATGCTATCTTCCGTAGTCATCTTTAAAAATTCTAATTTCTGTATATATCCAGTCCTAATTATCATGCCACTCCAATTTAGCTTACGTCACCCTTGATCTCTTCTTCGGATGTATACGGTATGAAGCAGTATTCTAGGAAATCGTCCCCTGTAATTGCATCGCTAAGGGGAATGCTGTTCTTAGAAATCGTAACTTGCAGACAGATTGCTAGGAAATGGCCTTGCTCGTAAAATGGAGTCCCTGGAATGCGGTTTCCCAGGAAATCGTTCTTTTCAGGAATCAAATTTTAGAAAATTGTCTCCGCGACGAGTCTTTCAAGTGCCCTGTCCTAAATATTTTTCCGTAAGCGTCGATTACGAAAGTTTTCCGTTGATATTCGAAGCCTTTGTCAATGTATGACAGATAATATCCATGTCCATCACCACAGATGCTAACTATGGACCAATTAGAACAGACGTAGTTCGGCACAGTAAACACCTTTCCGCCTTTCACGAAGTTGCCACAAACCCAACATAGGTAGTAACACAGACTCTTTGCCGCGCAAGCCCCCTCTCCCAGGATCCTCCTGGACCCTCGATGGAAGACACCCGACCCCCACCTTTTCCATCCCCCCTGGGCTATGACCCTCTCTCCGACTGGGGCATCCTTAACCCGACCATCCCCCGGGAACCCTTCATCAAACATGCAGGGTCGGACGCAAAGCGGTTCTGGGTTGGAAAGGATTGAGTGGGTGGTAAGGGTGCGTTCGGGTTTCCAGCAGGTTTAAAGGAGGACGGAAGGTGTTAAAGCACTTATTTGCGAGGGCAGGTCGACGGTGCAGAGGATTGACGAGAAGTAATAATATTCAGAGTCGGAGACAATGAATATTTATGGATTCATTTTCATATTTAGTAAAGTCGCATGAATTGCTTGCGACACAAAAGGGAGAAGAGGCAAATTATCACCAGCAGGTATTCATTTGCAGAGGTTTTGTTTCGCTCGTTTTCTATCCGCAACTCGTATGGCTCGAATTATAAATGCGCTCCATTTCATGTGGTAATAGTGTTGGGGGTAATTTAAACCACAGTAGAACTATGGTAAATTAGAGACTGCGAATCGTAGTTAATGTTTACCAGACTGGGCTGTGTTAATAATATTATGGTGGTACTCAAAAAGGCAGCATTTTTTAATCCATAGTAATGTTTGTGGATGTAACAGAGAGTAGTAGATCGAATATTTTTATTCCTGGTAACTATAGCTGGACGATTAGTGAAATTTCTTCGATTGTTAACTGATTTTTTTCTTTTAACATTCAACGTGATGATTATTTTTCCATAACTTTAGTACCACTTAAGTTCCGAGTACAGTCGATTCTCGATTCAAGTTAACGCGGTTAACCGCGGCAATCACGAATGGCCAAAATTAGAATCCATGATGGATTAACTAAGGAAAATTGCAGACAGATATCATGGGTTCGATTCTAGGAGGCCTCAAAAGAGGTAATTTTCCCATTTAAATACATTGACAGCACTTTACAAAATTCTTTTATGGTATTTTCCGTTAAGATAGAACGTGGCAATTTACGCAGTCGTTTGAAAATGTAGCTTTCTATCGTATAGCATAATGATTTTTCTACTAAAGGCCACGGGTTCGATGCTAGAATAATTCGTAAGGACGAATATTCAAAAATTCGTTTAGGGCATTTTCCATTAACATAGAACGTTAAAATTCGCGACGTTGATAGAAAGTATACATTTCTATCAAATGCATTAAATAATTTTGTCCTAATGGCCCCAGGTTAAATGCCAGGACAATTCGTAAGGACGAATATTAAAAAATTCGTTTAGGGTATTCTCCATCAAGACAGAATGTTGACATTTACGGAGTCTTTTGAAGATTTTGCTGTCTATTGTATAGCGTAATGATTTTTCTCCTAGAGGCCCCAGGTTTAATCCTAGGACAATTCGTACGAACGAATTTTCAAAACTTAGTGTAGGGTATTTTCCGGTAAGATTCTACTATCTTCGATTTTAGGAGGCATCTAATTGCGCCCATAAGGGATATACAGGAAGTCCTTTTCGTAATTTCTTTCGGGCACTTACCGAAAAGCAAAATTGCTATAATTCGGCAAACGAAGAGTATTTGTGGTTGTGTTTCATATCCAAGCGTAAGAATTGCTAAACCGATACTTGGTTCGACACCAGGGCGGATTAAGTATTTCTCCGTAAGAAATGTACAAGAAACTCGGATAATAATTTGAGGTACTTCCCGATACGATTTTGACATTAAACCTCAGGAATAGTTATTAGAATTATTTTGAAACCGTAATATGAATTTTACCGCGAGTACTCTTAGTTCGATGCCAGGACGGATCATATTTCTCACATAAGGTTAACTCAGGGTGCATTTTTTCCGGACACCTTCCGGAAAATAAAATTGCTAAAATCAGGAAAATGGATAGATCTAATGATTATTGCTCATAAATAAGTTTCCATCGCAAAAGGGAAAGAGAAAAGCACTTCACTCAAACTTGGTACCACCTAGACTTTTTTCTCAGGGGGAAAATAGCCGTTCTGCCTTTTTGAATATTTCGGTTAAAATGCAGTAGAGGAGGGTCGTTTTAAATTCACACCAACACTTTTAAAATCCTCACGGAGTACGTCCCTTGATACATTTTCTCTGCCATACAATCAACAAACTCGAGCATAGTTAAGCGTTTAATATTCTTTCGAACGCAATTCTTCTAATTTTCCGCGACCTCTCCCTTTTACCTATGAATATTTTAACTTAAGCATAAAAAGATACGTAAAAGTAACATAACCGTTGATAATAACGATATAGAAAATTAATTACTTCGAACATATGATATTTAATACATAAAAAATAACAACGCTTCTCCCAAAGTAATGCATTGAGAAATTGCGATAAAGTCATTCCAGACGTGGCGGAATTCAGATATAGATCAATACAGTTGCAGTGGTGAAATACCGATTCTATTTGCCACGAAGAAAAAGAAGGAATAACTCCGAAACTAGAATCTATTTACAATTTGAATACCCAAACTTTGTTCACCTACATAATTTTCCATGCTTCACAATTTATACGTCAGCTTCAAAGCGTCAAATTTCCATGTTAATTCATCGATTGAATGTGCAAAAATGATATTCACTGGGAAATTATCTTCAAAGACTGCTTCGTTGCGTTTGAAATATTCAATTAGTTTCATCATCCCACTCATTATTAAGGGAGGAATCGGTGTCAAATACAGGTTATGCACAAATGGCTTGAATGTCCATTCACACAACGTTCGTAATCCTTTCAGTATCTCTGGTAAATCGGCATACCAATGAATCTGTAGTTTAAACTTCGCTATAATTTCAACCAACTGGACTGGAAAAAAGGCCACTCTTCAGTACGGCATTAAATAGAGAATGGAGGTGGAGTCAAACACTGCATTTATTCCTAGTGGCATAGTAGCATTCCCTCCTCAAGAATACTTTACCATTAAACGCCAACCTCACTTTTTCTCTTTACTTAGAATTATTCGATGATATACCAACACAAATTTTGGTATTCTTTTCCAGTATCCAACTAAAAAATCATAACTTTTCCATAATTTTGTATGTTTCGCCATCGTATGACTTCGAGTAAATCCCCGAAAAATTTAGAATAAATGTATAAAGATATAAAATGAAATAAAATTTTTAATTTATTCGCGCTAAAACTCTATCCCTATATAATTAAATAAATAAACCTGTGATTGAGCAAACAAAGTATAGAGATATGTTTCATGGTTCCTGTTCATACCCAATATCGATGCCTTACATTGACTGAAATACCTTACTCGTGCAGTACATCATCATAAACATTTCTGAATTGGAAAGCTACAATATCATATGCATATTTCGAAGGCTTAATTATGCCTTCAGGAGGTCTTCATGGCACTATTTTCTCGAAAAAATAACTATACCGGCCACTATCTTACTGTGATACTTAACTTATAGCTACAAAGTAAAATACATATTTGTGGGATAGACATACTGCAATTATAAACTAAAATATATATGTAGGCAAAGAGGGTCAGTATAGTAGTAATACCCATGCTCCTTTAATGTGTAACATAAACAGAAATCGTAAACCTTACTTCCATAGCTCCTTGATAGCCAAGTGAGCATCGTGTTCGACTCATGTGGAAGCGGTCCCGGGTTTGATTACCGGTGAGTGACCTACGTGTGAAATTATCTCAGCTGTCAAAGCACTTTAAATAATGCTACTACCACTTCCTTCTAACTGAGAAGCTCTTATTGTTTTTTGGACATTTTGTAGAATATTACAGTATAAGGGATTACATGCTTCTGGGTTTCATTCAAATGAATAAAAAAATCAACGTGAGATCTTAAAATATTTTTATTTTATATTAATCAGTAATTATTTAGAATACCCGTTTTTCATAAACAAAATCAACAAAATAAGTCAAACTCCACTTATCAGTTGGAAAAGCGAAGAAATGAAATCAATAAATATTAAATATCAGCTTAAACTAAATTGAATCGCGGAAAAAAGAGTAAAATGTAGTATTAGGATGGAATATGCTCTCTGTCTACAGATTTTATATTGCATTTAAAAATACCTTTATTCAATTTCGTTGGTTTTCCCTTCAAATGGCTATCGTAGTTTCATGATGCATATCCGGTCATTCGTACATTTTAATGTCCACAGACAGACGCGATCTCTGCATTTTCCCAAGCGTTCAATTGGCAACGGCCTCCTCTGCACTTATCGAAGACGGCGTGAACTGGTCAAGCCACAATGGCTGTCTGCCCGCTGATGGATGGAATAACAGTGGGCGTGAGAGAGCAAAGACACGGGCTAATCGAGCGATACTCTGAGGGCATTCCCAATGAGAGACGTCTCCACTCACACACAAATCGCAGAAAGGCACTAATGTGTTTTCCGACCACGTTCTCGCGGGGCGGCGACACTGTGCCCTAGAATTCACATCGTGGCAGACTGCGAACACTAGCTTTCAAGCTCCAATGATGCTATCTAGGTCGTTGTATGGTTTTGAATGCATACATGTATCACATATAACACATCTCCCGCTGCTAATGGCATTTGATTTTAATAATAAGCAAAGTCTGAAAATAACACAGTAGTAGTACGAGTATTTATACTTAATTGCTTAGTTTCATAAACATGAATATATAATATTATAAATAAATTAAGATATGTAAAGTTACGACGCATTGTAGTTATTTTGTTATGAATGCATCCACTAAGATTGACTCTTTATAGGGCCATTCCATATCAAGTGGACCAACGGTACCCGCTCGACCATCACCGATTTCAATGAAATTTTGTGTGAACATAAACTCATATTCTTTATAAACGTCTTCCAAGTTTTACATCCATCGGTGATGTATTTGCTGAGATATAGTAATTTGTTTGACCCCCTACCTCAGCCTTCTACAGTTAGACATCGATGTTTATCAACTTTGAGACACGTTATCTCTGACAGTATTCCGTTGAGGAAAACATATCTTGGTATTCCTGCACAAAATGTATTTCTGTATTATGCAAAATAATAAGGAAACTTTTATGAGCGAATTCCGCGAAGAAAATTTGAAGTCTTGAATTTGAAGTGAAAATTTGAATATTTACAGTCGATTTTTAAACTAACGGAAGACATTAGGAAAATTAAANCGTTTAATAGAGCAATAAATGTTGTGCAGGAATACCAAGTTTATGTTCACACAAAATTTCATTGAAATCGGTGATGGAAGAGCGGGGCTTTTTCTCTAAAATTGGTCCGCTTGACATGGAATGACTCTATACGTAATTTTTCGCATAATTAAATCCTGAAATATTTTTTTCTGTGACTATCCTATGCTCGTACGAAATTGTTTTCGTTGTCGGTGGTTTTCTATGCAAAGTTTCCTCAAGATAGGGTCCCACTTGAAGAGGTAGGATCTGCAAAGTTAAATATTAAGAAAGGGTATATGAGGGTAATTTTAAGAAAGGGTATATGAGGTAAGGGTAATGAATGTTACACTTTGGATGCAACGAAATGCTTTAAAGCTTTAAGGACTCAAACGTGTTGCTAAAATTTGTGGCAAATCTTAGTCTTAAATAAGGTAAACTTGGTGTATAGAAAATGGACCATGAAGGTATGAATACCGCTTTTAATCGAGATATTTCCTGTTGGACTAATCTAAAGAAACAAAGCAGAAAACATACAAAAGATATCAATGACACGATTGACGGTGAGAGCCATAATCAAGCACTATACCGAATAAACCAAACTGTGCATCTTTATATCCTCTAATTAAAACATCGAGTTTGGATTTACAATCGCCTAAAAGGTTTCAAAAGAAAGGAAGTTTTAGAAAGACAATTCTTGGGCTCCCGCAAGAAAAATATTCACGATGTATTACACAGAAGTGGCCAAGATCCGGTAGAAATCCCTTGTAAATAAAAAAGGAAGTAATCTCTGAGAAATATATGATGGTTTTTGCTAGATGGTGCACTTGTTGAATAAATGCGGATAACAGTTTTAGTTTGATTGAGCTATTTTTCAGTCAATAAAAGTCAGTCGGTTTAGTCTATAAAAGAAATAATTACATGATACCACGTAACAAAGGGAACATGAAACACGAATTCAATGAAGTAGCCTTACAGTAATTATGCCGATTGAATTATCTCCAGTTTAAGCTCTTTCGCAATACTACTAATCGAAGCTTTCCCGCAATCGTGGAAATTATTCTACGGCCTATAAAGTTATGAATATATAATAATAAATAAAATTATGACAAAAGGCATGGATAAAATAATCATGCACCTAATGGGTTGGAATGTTTCAAATAACGGAGAAAGACATATAAATTTTATATTTTTAGTCATACCCTTATTAAACAAGCAAAATGTATTTTACTGGTTTATTAACAATAATGTCCTATAAATTTCGGTGCTTGAATAGATTTTGAGATTTAGACATCCGTTTATCTTTCCAAGCATTTAGTTTTATTTTCAAACCTAAGTGCATACATCTCCTCAGTATATCATTCACTTTATTCAACCAGCTATTTCAAGATCTTCCTCTATCTTTTCCTCACACTATCCTAAATTATTATTAAAACAACCTGCTTCCGTCCCCTCTTAGCTTTCTCTGAAAAATGTAGTTACTAACTATTCTTACATCACATATTTACTCATACATTCACATTTTCCTATTTTTCTTTGCATTTACTTGATTGCCTTGCCATTTTTCCACCTAATTAAGTTATGGTTTATTTTATTTGCTTTTCATTTTATCGATGGTCTGGTATTGGCTGTGCTTAGTATTAAAAGCGATTTTCATTTGACTTTTTGCCATCTGTACCAACTTTTAGTTTCTTCTCTCAGTAGGTTTGTGCAGGTTTTTCTAAGTGGGTGTTTTCCCGCTTTAGATACCGTTTCCTAAGCTCACTTCGGTTTCTTAAATCTGCAATTAAAAATTTTACAATTTTATATTCATTAAAAATTAAAATTTTTACTGTTATTTACTTAGTAAATCTATTTTACGTTGACCGTGTGTTAAAGGGAAGAGAAGATCTTAAATCTAACTACGCCCAAAATAAAGACCATTTTTTACATTTTGACTAATATATTCTTTATAAAAAACTGGCAAAAACGTTTTATTTTCCAAACAAAAGATTTTTCTATTGAAAGTAGTAAAATTCATGCAAGGTGGTTGCCCAGTTCTACTGATAGAAATCGTCCAGGATTTAGATTCATCGGGATCTAATCATCTCAGCTACGTCTGATTTGACAGCCGATTGATAGTTCTATTTTTCGTTTGTGTCTTCTTAGAAACGTAACGAAATCAATGGCGAATATCGGTTTGGGCTATAAGTTTGATACGAAAATTATTTCAAATTTTTTCCTTAAGTGCCGAAAAGTTTTCGATTAGTGCGTCTACGGGAATGCCGTGACACGTCACACAAACCTCGGAGGCATAACTCACCGACTGTTCTTCTAAAGCAGGAAAACATCGCCTTTGAATAAATGAGTGAACGTGACGTTTTTTCTCAATGAATCGCGATTCCCAAAAAAAATTCTTCCGTCGCTCTTTTTCCTCCGTTAACTTTTTTAATAGGAGCAAAAAAATGGTCTTTTGAAGCGTGATGGAAGAGGGGACACGTGAGCGATGTCCCGCCGCGCGGAGGTGCACGTCTTAATGCCACGTTACCGGCGTCTCGATACGTCATCCCGGCAAAGTGACCCGGAGGCGGATAGGGCAACACGAGTCTGATCTTTTTTTTATTCCTGCGGCAACGAGGAAACTGCGGTACGGATTAGATCGTATTCATCCAGTATGACGAGGAAATGTAGAAGCTCTCACATGCTATTTTTCCCCCAAGAAGGCCACGTAGACAGCAAGGGTATGGGTGAGCAAAGAAGCTAAATTAAAATGTACTCCGCAGTAAAGAAATTTAGGTTTTGATCTATATGCTAAGGAATTACGCCTAAGGAAACTATAACAGAACGTTTGTACTATAAAACCAAACAGAATCAACGTACATGTTGAACATATTACGGTTGACACCAGTACAGCTTAAGGATATTGTTTCAAGCACAGATCAGTTTGATTAAAAGTTTTAAGGCGACGTTTGAATGCTAATTATGAAGTAAAAATTAGTTTCAGAAAGAAAACGAACTCAAAATTGGTCTGGACATAGATGTATCAAGAGGCTAATTATCCTCAATCCTACCCTAAAATAAAGTCAGTTGATTTTGTTATTATTACTATTTTGGCACCTCTCAGCGCGGTGGCTGGAAAACATTCTCCTATCCCAGGTGCAAAGCAGAAAATGGATTAGGCTCATCTATTGCTTTTTAGTGCTCTTTAATAAATGATAATTAACTACGGTATTTTTTCCTAGTCAAACAATAATATTCTATTACAATTCTTTCTACGTTTTTTCAAAAATTCTTAGGTATTAGTCCGGTTGCTGAAATTATTATTGAGAGAATTTTACAGAGTTTTGGTTCCAGACTTCTTTTATCCCTTTGGCCAGGGGTATACGATATTTCTGCATTTCTATATTTCTGTATTTCTTCTTTACGTTTTTATCTATATTTCCTGTGTTCGGAATGGATTATTGTTACTGCATATTGTTATTATCATTATTACAAACTTAACACAATAATAATTAAGGAAACAAAATAAGAGGTTCAAGAAGTATCAAGGGGTTAAGGGCGAAAGATAGATTGAAAAAAAAAATCATAGAGGAATCATAGATGGTAAATCATGTAGATCAACGAAGTCACGAAAATTAGAAACTCGCTCTTTTATTCAGATATTTCGGCCTTTGCTGACCAATTTTGGGTCATTACATTCACATACACAATCTGATATACGCTGATACTGTATGATTACTAAAAACTCTATCTGATGTGATAGCAATGATTTATTCTGAAATTGTTATGAACCTTCGCAAGGTTTGGTCTTAATTCAATTTTGTATGTAGTTGAAATATGTGCCATTTCAACTACAAATTATGCCAAATTGCCGTTCTGCAATAATTAGACTCTTTTGTTACTGGATTTTTACAATGGAAATGATGAAACTCACGAAATTATTAAAAGAAAAATTTAACATGTTAACAGTAGAACCGCTGGATTATGCAAACCCCCTAAAACTGCTGACGGGACTGAAATGTCCAATCAGTAATTCCATGTCTTGTAACTGCTCCTTGACATTTTCATTTTACGAAGCAGTTTTTTTATAAAGAAAAGGCATTAAATTTTCATAAAGCACTTTTTTACTTTTAACATTATTTGTTCTTGCTACAGTCCGGAAAGTTTGAAGAGAGTTGAAACTTGAAATCATAAAAAGTAGATGCGATAGATTCAGTGAAGTAAGGTGGGAGTAACAGGGAGATTGGAGAAATAAGAAACTTACAAGGTTTGATTCGATATAAAAAACAAGTAGAGATGGAATAGGAATAGTAATGAGTAATGATGTAGAGAAAATTGTTTAGAATGTTAGATCGATGACAGGATGATAACCTCGAGAATAAGAATGACATCAAGGGATTTAGTGATAGTTGAAGTTTATAATATTATCACAAAATTAATGTGAGAATATTGAACGTACATTATAAGGAGAAGAGAAATTCTACAGAACATTTAGGCCATAGAGTTCGAGAAAAGCTCCAAAAAGTCGTTGTTTACAAGCAAACTAACCGTTATGAAACTCCAACCAGAGGTGGTTAGGGTTCTCCGTGGTCGCGCCTTGCAAGTATTGTTGCTTTCGATATGTATTTCGGCAACTATGTTACCATCTTCAGGAGAGAAGATAGCTGTTAAAGTTAGAGAGAGTTATTTTCTCTCCTGAAGATGGCAACGAGGTTGCTGAAATACGTATTGAGAACAATATTTGCAGAGGGAGACCACGGAGAACCCTATCCACCGCTGGTTGAAATTTCCCAACAGTGAGTTTGAAACGACTTTTTGGAGCTTTTCTCTAACTCTAATGTCTAACCACAGCCGTGTTCCTTTTCCATATAGAACACTTACGGGTGACCAGAATGCAGTTCTTCGGTGGGGAGAATGAGAAAAAGGGATAGTATTGTAATCAATACATGAATTAAAAATCATAGAAGGAGAAAACATACATGGATTTCCCCCTGAGATAAAGCTCATTATCAAATAGACCATATTCTATCAGAAGACTGATACAGAAATGCAGTGAATAGCGTATGTGGATTGTTGGTGGCAGATATTTCCAGCTTTCATGTACTGTCGATAATTGAGATAACATTAAAGAAAATTGAAAAGGCAAATATAGTGAGAAACGGGGAAAAGAAGAGGTGCTTGAGGCGGTTAACATAGGGAATAATTAAAGAAAAAGAAGAAAATAGAAAGCTAACTTGGAAAAGAATAAAGGATTCATTGACTAGAATAGTATAAAAATATAGGGTACTTTGAATGTCCTAAAGCAAAGAAACTGGATAAAAAGAGAAATGTTAAAGAAAGTTGAAGAAATTAGGCAATTAAAATATAAAAATGGGAAAATATTAAAGCTATGTATAGAATACTAAATAATGAGCTTCTGTGAGAAACATCTAAAACTATAGAGAAATGGTTAGAAGAGGAATGCAACACTATTGAAGAGCTATAAAGGACAGTATGACTAGATTTATGAAATGGTCAGAAATTTGACAGAAGATAGCCCAGTTTGAAGAAACCTGAAGAATAATAGAAAAATATTACGCGAGGAAAAGGAAGTGAGAAAAAGATGGAAAGAGTTGTATAAACCTGGTGAGAAACCGAATGATATTGTCTCTGGAGAAGATATTTAGATAGAACAGAATGAGGTTATAATATGCCTAAAGTACTTCAATCTGAGATACGAGTATAATAGTCAATGAGTGCGAATCGGTAAATCATCAGGAATACATGAAATTCCCCTCGGATTCTTCAAATATTTCAAAGAAGAGGGTAAATAGGGTAATTTACCAGCGTAAACTAACGCCAAATTAAGCGCCACGATTCTACATAGGATAACAATGTCGCGTTCGCGGTTTTAGGCATTTCTATTGTTTTTGAAAAAGTATATTTATAAAGGTCACAATTTTTTTCCAGAATGGACAACTCTATTTTATAATAAAAGTCATAAAGTCCAAATGCAAACCCACCCAGCCAAAATAAACAAAAGAGAACTCTTTACTTTTTCAAATAGGGGAAATATATTCCTTCCGCAAGCGTTAATGTAAAAGTATTCCTTCCTTAGCGTCAATGACATAAATTGTTAAAAATACATTCTTAATTTCCATGCTAATGAGTGCTAATCTCCATGTATTTATGGCATCAGTTCCTTCTGAAAGATTACTGTGGAGAATTTACCCCTACATAGTTTCAGATGTAACACGAATCATGCAAGTATTCATTTATTGCAATTTCTTGGATTTTAAACTTATCTATTTAGCTTGTAATTGCATAAGCACAAAATACTTGAGCGGCATTTGTTACTTCTAATCCACAGAGACATTATTTCAGCACAAAACTATTTAGCATAATACCGATTACGTCTTCAGACCTTCTTTCTTTGAAATGTTCCCCAACCGACTTCTGAGAACTTCCCGTAACACTTACTATCCTTCGTACGTAGTTTAAAAAATCGTATCGCCTTGGAAGAAGAAGAGAGTGGAGTGACTAATCTTTCAAAGCTACCAAAAAGGAAAATGGAGTGGTAGAGATAGGTTGATACTTTTATGATTATAAAAATCTATAATGCTATCAAGATAAATAATTCATATCGATTCATAAATACCGTACATACCCGCGTATTAAATTCTTTTTTTACCAAAAACTTAGGTTAAATAGTGACAGAATAATCTAAATATATGTCAATACCCTGCAATGGATGTATTACTCGATAATATGGTTTAGAAACAACAATTAATTCTGTACGTTAGCTAATTAATTGTCAATTTTTCAATATTGAGAAGACGAAGTGTGCTTGCAAAGTTTTTACAGTTCCTCTTGAAGGGTTATAGAAGGTATCCAGTCTGTATAATCGAGAAAAATGTTCACGATTAACATCATAAAGTACTCAAGAGGTTATAAATTAAATACAGTTATAGCTTTGCTTTGACTTAATAATTTTTCTTTATCCTTATCAACACGAAAGACTTATTAAAGCTATCATTATATTTGGGAAATTCCTAATTAATCATAGATATGTGTTATATAAGCAATGTAATATTGAAATTAAAAGCTAAAAATTGCCTCCAAAATTGAGGACATGCATTTCTATCATCTTAAATTCATTCATTCATGAGCTATGACCCACCATTTTTCATAGCTGTCGCAGTGATTTTCGGTGGGAACTGCTAAAAAAAGCATTGTCGTGTCTTATTTAGTATTCGTCACTTGATCTTCTGTCGGATTACGGGTTTAAGCTTGCCTCCATATGTTTTTCACAAACCTCTGCCAAAAATGCCTCCCTTTTTGAATTTTCGCGAATTATCTTTTCATCATTCACCTCACGTACTTGTCCTGGATAAGACCAGCGAGCAGAATTTTTGACTCAAATGGAATTTTTTTCTCATACAAGTTTGACGACACCTGTGTTTAGTTCTTTTCGTGCAAGTCCAAAGTCTTCAGGAAAATTTCAATTTATTCCTCATAAATAGACAGAGATTTGCTAGGAGTATTTCGGTATGTAATAGAGGGTCTAAGACTTACATGGATAGTTACCTTATTTATTACATTGAATACGCAGCGAATATTAGGATATATAATATTATTGATTTTTTTCAGAAGGTAACTCAAATCATATTAATCACTTTAATAAGTGACATGTTCTTCATAATCTCTACATATGTTTTTGGAAATTGAAAAATATCTAAAATAGTTTTTGCTCTGTTCGAATAATTTAAACGACATGATGGGCAATTGCAAATAACTTATCCATAGTATCTGTATTAAGTAAAAACAATAAAGAGATTTCTACCATAACGTGTTTTATGATTTGAATAAAAACGCATAGTTTTATGTTTCTACCGGAGGTATATATGTATTTTATATATCAAATGTAGTTAAGATTTATTTAACCCGATATATTTAACATTTATTAATATTAGATTTTTAGTGAAATTACTTAAAAAGAAAATAGTAAAATTTATAGCTACATTAAATGTCTGACAGTTGCAATACTGAGAAATGGAAATGAATAATGAGATATTTATATAATAAATTCGGACTATGCCTTATATATGAGAGAACTTCCTCACTTCTAATAAACAAGTAATTATAATATAAGAGCGAGTGTTACAAAAGATACGATAAAACAATCACCAATTAATTACAAACAAATTATAAGAGGAAGAGAATATGACTATTTATCATTAGCTTAACGAGTAGTTACCTGGGCATTTCATAAAATGTTCTTATGATGATTATTTAAGTGGTTTATCTGAAAAAATTAGGAGGAAACAACCGTGAAGCCCCCCGAATGTCAACATTTCGAAACTTAGGTAACTTAATTCAATCATGGAAATTTATTTTCTTGTTTATTTAAAGTCACTTGAACATTTTATCCGTGTTTCCAATTCAGGAAATTGATGCTTTTTAATTTGGTTTTTAATTATTTTTCATTTGTTCAAATACGGGTAAAGTAAGTCGTTGATCATTTATCGCGTCTCATCGGACTCATTGGTCGATACTGGTCTGACTCAAGCGCAAGGCGGAACTCGGAGTTGAAAATGCATTCGGCAGATATTTCCTTACGTTCAATCTCGGCACAGTCCCCGAAGTAGTTATCGACGTGTGAATGGAGAGTATCATTTTCCCTTTTCCAAATCCCAACTGCCCTATTTTTTCTTACCCAACAAATTTCCTCTTTCTGCCCTGTCACGAAAATTTACAGCTCGAGGTAGTGCAGGGAATTCACGATGATTTTTTCCTGGATCAGTCCTTTCCCACCTGCTTCCAGAATGAAGTCTCCAGTTCGCACAGGAGAAAAGAGCGCTTGCGAGCCCGCAGAGAAATAATCGCTGTTCCGGATTTTTTATCCCTGCTTGTCGTTTGTTGAAATATTGGCGACTTGTGTGTTGTAGCGACGGTTTTTTAGTTTCTTTCCCTCTAAAAAATCCAGGACGCTCTGGACTTATTTACCAAAAACTTGGCATGATGGATGACTCTATGCTGAGAGGAAAGACGAGGGGAAAATCTTTCATCCTCTACTGGAATCGTTTGTAATGGAGACCTTGGGAGACGGAGAATGTGATATAATTCTTCCTCTTCCTTTAAGGGAAAGGAAAAGGAACATGTTAATTTTTTCCCCTTACGTGCAAATAATTTACCAATATTAGCTCCTTAACTAATTTTTCGATGTATTTATAGTGTTTTATTACGATAGTTCTTCCCCATTCTCGTTTTTATAACATTAATCTGTAATGATAACTTTTTCTTTACGAACATCATATGAATTAAACATATGTGCGACTTTTCCAGTAATATATAGCGTTACATATCATGAATACTTTACTAATATTGGCCCAATGACTACATTTGCTAAATCCAAACGATTGACAAAAGAATATACGAAAAGTATGCAATTTAAGTTAATTTGAATTGCCGTTAAAAGTCCGTTTTCGTTTCCCTAAAAATAACACCTTTTAGAGGCATGTACATTGATGCTGTCCCTTATAACTGCTTCAAGTATTTTTAATATTATTACAAGGGCGATGGGTGAGGCAACGAGGCAACCACCTTTGCGTTTCTCATGGGGCACCAAGAATGTGAAAATCTTCATTTTTCTCGTTATTCGATATTTTATTTAGTAGGAGATGTTTAAACTAAGTAAGCAAATAAGACGTTTATTGCTCTCTTTTCCTCACTAATTATTTTGATTTATATTTATTCTTTAAACTTTTTGTTTTGATTTCAAGGGAAACGCTTTGGAAATGAAACAAAAGTTGACGTATGACATCTCGCCTGATGCGGCAAATTGGTTCGGCTCGACCTTGATTATTACTATGTATGAATATGGCTACTCATATATGAAAAATAATTTTCCAGTGAAATTTATACCATCAAGCAAATTTTCAGAATCTCAGAAAATATGACCTGGAGAAGTACAATGGATTGGTAAGTACATCGCCTCCCATCAGCACATTGGGTTTTCTTAACAAAGGTCAAAAGGAAATCTTGAGACAACTGCCTTCGTGTGGCAAGAAGTAATACGCGTTGAGGATGAGAGGGCTATTCACAGTGGTCTCCAAGGTGACAGCGAGGACTCCGGAGGCGAGAAAAAGGAGGCAGGTGTGTGCTGAGGAGGGATGACTGTGTTAGAGGGGAAGGAATAAAAAGAGGAATTGAGGCGGAGGTCCATTTAGAGGAAAGGAATTGGGGTCGTTGCAGGTTGATGCGAAGGCGCGGCTGAAAGTAGAGAAAGGAAGGCTTTTGGGGAATTGGATTCTTTGATGGACATCGAAGTAGTTATGAAGACACGAGCATCACGTGTCAGACACGTTTTTATACCTCTTCTTATTTCTGCCTCAGTATAAAGGTTTTAGAGAGGGCAGAAAGGGCATTTCATCTCGAACATTTTGTCTTGCTGGTATGATGAACACGGGATTATAGGATATGCATTCGATTCTAAAGACATGTAGCCTTATTCAAGACGATCATAGAGTCGATAAAGGAATGATAGGACATCGTCCAGAAAAAAAACATATTTTCATTCTTCATTTCTGTGTCCAAAGTATCTGATAGACGATGAGAGAGGTTTACCGCGATACATAAAATGATTGTAATAATTCTAAGTCTATTTATACATTTAAAAATAAATAAACAAGGAAAAAATTCTCGGTACACAGGAGATGTTTTTCCTCATCCAGAAATATTTGGATTTTGAATTTCAGAAGGGGAAATATACGAGACTGTTCCTTCTCTAAAAACACCAACTAAATCTAAGAATTAAACAAACAACCAATACCTTAGTACTCGATCTATAAACACAACCTCTTGTTTCATCGGGTACTTGAACTGATTATAAACTTTAACGCGATATTTCATCATACAAGTCAGACGTTTTGACATTCCATGATATATTGAATATGATATTTTGGCAGAACGAAGGATAACTTATTGTAACCAAGTTATGTTTTTATAATTCAATTTTTTGACTGTCATACTGACTGATTACCAAGACATTTCATAATACAGCAATAGTCTCTAAGAAGAAAATTATAAGGAAGATTCCAAGCTCTCAGCGAAATAAGAATTTTCCTTTTTATTGATAACTTTAGTTTTTGATTATCCTCTTCGAGTAATTTTGTAGATCAAATAGAAATATAATCCTTGGTAATAAGGTTTTCTCATTTTGCTTAAAATTAATATTAATATCATATGATTAATTATTATTAATTAATACTATATGATTTGAAAAATTAGTTGTTTTCATAACCTATATGTGTGAAACTGCTAGCAGCAGATATGACTTGATTCATTAGAATATTTGCCTGCCAGTCTTTGTAGATGAAACTCGAAGCAAGACTTCCTCGAAACATTGTGAAGTGCAAATTTCCGCTTCTTTGAGTACATAAGGCGAATCTTATCCGATAATTAGAGCATTATCTGACATTCGATTCGTATTAAAGTTCACTGGGCGTTAATTTCAGGCATTGATTTACCTGCTGCAAGCGTTCAAGAGGAAAAAGGATTCTAAGATTTTATGAGGCATTTATTTTCCTGGTATAATCTATGGGTTTTAAATATTCTACACCTCTTGATAACTAGTGGTAGCAGACCCGAATATAAAGTCTTATAAACCTGCATTTTTGGGGTCTTAAATCGCATTCATCTTAAAATTTATTTTATTTTTTCTTGTCACACTTAGGCATACCGTATAAAGACAGATTTCCTATACCTAACCGATTTTTACAAATTCTTGCAAATACTTTGAGGAACGAAATGGTGAGTATCGCTCAAGCAGCTCTTCTTCAAAGCGAAATAATGAATGAAGTGAAACTTTCCGTATGTTAATAATTAATGTACAACGAACCTGAAGTTTGAGGATGCTTGTCCTTTACTAATGGCAAAATCTCGTAAAGGAAAGATGAATATATCACTTTTAATTATTGAAAAGCATTAATTTATTTTCTGGACGAGCAGTAACAAACCTTATCAAATGTTAAAACTTGCGACAGTCATGTAGATTTTTAGATGCAACAATGCATCAAATGTTCTTTAAGCCATTGAGGAATTACAGAGAGTTGTTAATCAAATATTTAGCTATGTCGAATGTACATTTTGCTTGAAAGCTCAAAATTGTGGTATTTGCAACCATTTATATAGTATAGATCTATGCTGCAAAGGAGTAGGTATTTATTGACGTGATTATATTACTTATTTTTTCCATAGAATTAAAAACTTTAGTAATTAAAGTACTACTTAAAAACAAACTTTTAAGAGAAAATCAGAATAAGTTGTATTATAGCAAACATCGATACGATCTCGTCTTTTCAAGAAGAAATAAGAGTTAAAAGCTGTTCTCAAGTAGGCATTATTTTAACAACAGCTAATACTTACTCTCAGGAATTTTATGTAAGTATAATTTTTCTTGTTAAAAAGCTTACATTACTTAATTTATATGAAAGAAAATAACTTTAAAGTATGAAAGATGGAATTCAATGACTACATTTGCTAAATCCAAACGATTGGCATAATCGACAAAAATATCACCACTCTATGGAAGTGTGAATATGAAATACAAGTAATGCCTTATCAACTTTTATATACTAGGAAACCATAATAAATTGGAAACAAAAATGCAGTAACTTTGTCGGCTAAAAAAATTCACTTCCACTTAAGACAAAATTCAAGGACTACTGAAGAATTTTCTATCTCTATGTAAGTACTCTGATGTTATACGACTTCTGCCTAGAAAACCGATCAAATAAATTCAAATTTTTTGTAAAAGTAAATAAATCGAAATCATACATTTAGTTTTTTAATTCAACTAACATTTATATTTCGGTGCACTTAGATTTATCGTTTTCAAAATTTCTCGTGGTGTAAGATTAACTTCAGAAAATACTTTTATTAACACTTTAAGCACATAGATAAACCATAACCAAATGTGACTTGTAGCGAATTGATTCAAACGTGTAGATATTTACGACAAATAAATTGGTTAAGAATAGCAGCACGTTCATCCCAAAAAAATAACAAAATCAAATTACTTTTTGGCGAGAGCCATTTTCTCTGTTGCTAATTTCTGCGACGGAACGTAATTTCGACGTCCTATTTCAAGCGAAATTTTCATTTCGAGCTTCAATATCCTAAAACAAATCATTAGTTTCGCGTATCTATCGATGTAATTTCGCCTCAATACATCTCTTTTCCTAAACGCTTTTTGCAGTCGAAGTGAAAACGATTTTGGCACCTCCAAATCCATTTAAAACTGCGCTGCCAATCCCGACTGCTCAAACGCAACGACCTAATTTCAGAACGGTCGACTCCGCACCGGCGCGACTCTAATATCTCTAACTAAGAGAATCATCTCGACTGTGTGATATAAAAGAACTCGCTGCAATGCAGGCGGTGCGCAATCGCGACTTCATGGAGATTGTGGCCATTCAATTCGACGCGGATGACGTGCAAACAAGACAAAACCAATTTTCAAAACGAGAAATTTCAGGCACAATCTTTTAGTAGATCCGTGGTGTCTGGCACAGGTAGCCTCTTTACCATGGCGATGAACCTCCGGTTATTTCGCGATGTTTCAGCAGCTGGAAACGGATATTCATATGATGTATATATGTACATATACATGCATATGAACCTAAAGTATGGAAATTAATTTGCTCCCGAAGATATAAATACTCTTAAGACCTTAAGTATTTAAATTCACAATTTTGTATGTTGACCTTTAGGCAACTCATAAGAAATTATTTCCGCATGAACTCCCGTTATATTGTATGCAAAACCACATTCGTGACGGCTGTTAAAAATGAAACACGGAAATGTACAAGTTTTCATCTAAACCTAATTATATATCATAGTTAATGCAAATCAACTTAGCCCTCTCTGAAAAGAATTTAGAATTGAGATACTTTTCCTAGGATTATATCTATAATTTGACTATCGAATCAACAACTAATGGAAGCCAAACGAAATGTACCAAAATAAACCAAATGAAAACCAATGAACCGATGAAATGACACTTTGGCTTATATAATATAAAGGTTCTGACTAGACCTTCTGGTACTAATGTTGGTACTTTTGCACCTCACCTTTGGAAACGGTATTGTATATCCATTGTACAAGCTTCATTTATGTATCAATAAGTAAAAAATGAACATATTCTACTTTTAATTGGTGGAATTTCTCCATGGTAAGGAACACAAAGAAAAATACTGGGTAAATTCAACGAGAGAAATTCATTTTCTCTTATGCACGACCGGTATCCTTACATCACCGGGATCTTACTTAAGAACATTAGGAGTTACTTCATAACATAATCACCTAATGATGTTAAGAAATTACGCAACCGGTCGTGCATAAGAATATCTTTTTTTTTGGAATTCAGCATTATTTTTTTCTTTTTGTGTTTTACCAATAATTCTTTTTACTTTTAAATCAGAGTAGTGTATGGTAAGCGCGCGGTGTATGAGATCCTGCAAACTAGATTAGTATTCTTGAACTAGCTTCTCAATTCCTATGCTGAAAACTATGTTCAAGTTGTGCTTTCTATAGTCCCTCAGGAAAACAATTTCAACTTTAGAAAAACTTTAGAAAGGAATCCAACCCACGAGTCAATGTTAATTTTCTGTTAATTTACGTGCGATTTTCCGTGTTTTAAAGCGTAAGCTTTAAAACACGGAAAATCGCACGTAAATTTTTCTTTCTTTCGTTAATTGAAATTCCCTAAATTTATATGAACCTCTGTCGCATCTGGTTTTTTTTTCTACCGCAACGATAATATATCTTCCTCTTGAGTTACTACCTTTTATTTTTAAAATGTCACTTATCATTTAATCCGAAACTTGTCCGCTGTTCTTACGATTCTTGGTAATTATTTTGGCGACCATAAATACGTCCATCGTTTCAGTGGTCGATGTAAATAGTGTATAAAAAAGTTGGGACGATTGTTGTCACAACCAAAACTTTATGGACACCAACGTAAATATTTACTAAAATTATTTCATATTGTTCACGAAAATCCCATTTTCTTCATCAAAGTTCACGCGATTTCATACAAAACTACATTCGATAGCTAAAGAGAGCACCTCCATTAAATGTTTATTCTTTTCGTCCCTATTTCAAACGATTCTCAGTATAGTTTTCCGAAGAAAAAAAGGTTTGCGCCAAACCAAATAATGAACTATATCTGTAGGGAAAAATATATAAACTAAATAAAGAAGGACATATGAAAGAAGAGATACCATAGAGTTAGCACTAGAAAGAGAGGAATGGAAGACTGCAATCATTCATCCACGGACTGAATGACTGATGATCATCTGTATTTAACATTAGGTGCAATCGCCGAGACATTTCATAACTAGTTTAGAACTGTTGTTTGAAAATGGTTACTATGGTCAAAGGTACCAACGCTTGTTATTTTACAAAGAATTTCACAGATTCAGGCGAGGTGTTGTGGTAATCCATAATGGAAAGGAACTATGAAAGATTTGTACTTTTACCACAAAATTTTTATTTTAACAAAAAACAACCACTACACGACCGGTTTCAAAGATTAATCTTCATCTTCTGGTTGAAGATTAATCTTTGAAACCGGTCGTGTAGTGGTTGTTTTTTGTTAAAATAAAAATTTTGTGGTAAAAGTACAAATCTTTCATAGTTCCTTTCCATTACAAAGTATTGTCAGAAAACCTGAAGATGAACAATACTGGTCTACAACACCAAGATTGGTTACGCTACGTGTTGGACAGACAGTATCTCACCAGTGTTTGATTAAACCTAGGCAATATTTGCATTTTTCTAATTATGAGGAGTTTGACCCTGCTACTCATCTTAATGCAAAATTTCACAAAATATGGCTGGTGCAATGCTAGAGGAAAAATTTGGCAAAGTGTATACTCCAGAGAGAAATATCGCAATAGATGAGTCTTTTATTGTATAAAAGATGTTTAGGTTGGCGTCAGTGTATCCCGCAAAAAAGTAAAAAAAAGCAAAAGAGCGCGGTTTGGATAAAAAAATTATTTTGTGTGAATCTAAGAGTGGATGCGTTAGGTGAATGTTAATTTATTCAGAGAAAGAAAGAATTTATGACAAAGAGTTCGAGAATATGCCAATGTCGTCGCAGGTGGTCATGTAATTTACAGAACCACTTCTAGAAATAGGATATTGTTTGACGACAGGCAATTTTCATCCTTGCCCAGAATTGGCTGACGCACTTATACAAGTACCTCGTCAGCCTCAGTTGGACATATAGTGGGGTGCTGAAGTCAGTATGGTAAGGCGTCACTTCGTGGAAAGCCATGAAAGAGAAGAGAGTATACGACGTTGCAGTTTTCACAAGCTTGTTTTAGGCTAAAATAAACTTGTGGAAAGAAAAAAGTTGTATTCTCTCTTGTTATGGCGCTCTTCTTGATGTACCGTAAATTAGGTAAGTTAGGGTTAGATGTAAGAAGAGACTTACTAGTCTCAATCTCGCCCTGAAATAAAGTCGATTTATTATTATTATTAATTAAAAACTTCAAGGTAGACTACGAATTTTGCCGATCTTCTGGTTTTAGATTCAGCAACATGCTAACTTCGCCAAATCAAAAACATGCAAATGTGAGAGAGCCAAGACGAACATTAGACGGGGTATAAACTGAATAAGTTGAGAATGGTGAGGAGGTAAAAGCTGAGGAAGGAAAGAGGCAACTTCGATTCCCAACCAAAGTGGTCGTGTCGTCGCACCGAAAAAATGTCCCTCCATCAATCCGTAACTTCATCAAACCGACCCCTTCTCCATTCCAATCTCTGCCTCATTCTACTCACCCACACTCCATTTTACCACTCCCTACCGCTCGCCTCAAATCCCCCCATTTCCCCACTCTTCCCTAGCTCTTAGAAGAGAGATGGATTTTTCTAACGTGAGGTCTTCCCGTAACGTTTCAGGGAGGTCCCGTAACGTTTCAGGGAGGAGTCATCCTCTAACCCTACTTAGAAACGGTCCATAGGAAGGGGATCCAAATTAGAAGCCACAAGAGCTATAAAAAGGGGCCACTGATTGATTGAGCGGGCCCAAGAAAAGAACGGCCGGAGAAATTGGCAATTAAAATTCGCGAGGTTGATTAAGTGGGATCTTCGGCCGGTGGTTATCGATGCGGAATCATTTTTTAAGGAAGGCCCTTCTCCTTCCATTTCCATGGCCTTAACACACTCTCCCTTCCTTCTCCATTGAGCTACGGCCAAATTCAGGCCAATTTAGTCGTAAATTTTACTGGAATATCAGGGGGTATTTGTGAGTTGACCGTGAATCCAGCTTATAAAGTCGTCCATTCATACTACTGGACAAAAAGTCTTACCATAGGGGGAACCAAACAAGTAATTTGGCCTAAAACTTGCACTTCAGGAGTCTTATTTAATTTAATAGTTAACGAAATGCATTCGGATGATTATGCTTGGTAGGTTCCTGTTCCTTATAATTCTTGCATTTCCCTTACACTATCTAAGCTCTCTCTTTCCTAATCAAATGTAATCCAATCATAGCCAATTATCTAGAACGCTTCCTAACATTAGTGTCATTGGCAATTCTTCCGCACTCAATGTTTTTCCTATCCAAGTCTATTTCTTTTGGCTCCTCATTAAGAAGCCTTTCACCTCCAAAGCGCTTCCTCATTTGTTTTACAGACGATCCAGCTCACCTGATTTATTCCACCGCCAAATCAAACAGAAACCTAAATCTTACACAATTATTCTTTAAAACTGATAAATCCACGAGCAGCACAAGTTTTATCCCTATAAAGCAAGTTTTTGCATTTTATGCTATTTTCTTTCGAACATAGGCTTAGTTTCTATTTTCTGGCTAGAAATAATGTTTTGAGACTTTCGTCTATTAGCCTTTTCCTAAATACTCAAACTAAAAATCGGAATAAATGTTTGGAAGTTAAAACGCAAGGATAATATACAGTATCGGAGAGATATTCGTTTCCAAAACTAAGCGTTTTTCAATACATAATCGTATGCATGGCATACTCTTTTCATTAAGCGTACTAATTTCTTTATTAGATTTACGCGAAGCATCAGAGTATTATTCAATTGCTAAAATCAAAATAATTGCGATCGATACTAATTATACTCTTATCATCTCAAACATGTTTAATTGGCATACCTTAAAAAGCTTAGTTTATCGAGAAACGTGTGTATTAATATCGTGTTATTCCAATCACTAGGACCTTGATCGTACATGTAACGCATTTTCCGTTGATTAAACACAAAAAAGTGGATGACAATAAATTGACTTCCCAAACAGAATTAGAAGAGACAAAGGAGAAAGGGCAAATACGTCTGTTATGATTAAATTCCCAATTACGTTTCCGTTGTTTTCACGGATATCCCTTTCATTGCACCGAATTCTACTTAGCGTTGCTTCAGCCAAAAGTAAATTGAATCCCTTTATTATGCATTTTGTTTCTAAAGTAAGCACTGACTCATACTTAATGACTAACAGTTTCTAAACAGTTCTGGACAGCAATGAAGTATATTCCACATGTATACACGGTACAATATCAACCACCAACATGCGGTCATGAAAAATAATTAAAGTATTTCTGAGCAATATCTGTTATTTAATCGAGTGTATTAATGTATTACACTTATTCATGTATGTGTTATTCTATAAGGGAGGTAACTACAAATAGATATGAAACATAAATATTATATTTCAGCCGTTACTATCGGCTGAAATTCAAAAATTGTATTTCTGAAAACAAATCTTTGAGCATGGGACTGTAGAACCACTGCTAACAATTTTAATTTATATTATTTATATTTCATATGCTTGCGGAATAATATGAATATACTTAAATAAAATTAAAATAGTGGTATCCACCATGAATAAAATGTTCTTTCGCAGACCTCTTCTATAGCAAAACTCTTCCTAATCGGTTCACTGTCGGATCTAAATAGATTTGTGCGCTTCAAAGACGGAAATCTTAACTCGATAGAAAGGTCTGGAAAGAATATTTCCAGGATGTAAACGCACTGAAGTATTCGATTGATTCGTTTTATACGTGAAATAGCTCCTCTTTATAACCCTATGGTTTTCTTCTATACCTTAGCTTAGTGCTCTACAGAAGATGGGCTTAAAATTTGCAGCTTGAATATTTAATTTTTAGGTCTAATTGAGAAGTGTTAATCTATTTTCAGAGCTCAATTGAAGTAAGGAAAGAAATTTGAGGTATAAAACACTCCAAGAGCCGTTTAGCTGGTGGTTCGTGCTTTATTGTCTGAGACCCAAACGAAAAAAGGGAGAAGAAACGGATTAACTGGTCATAGAAATCACCCAATTTCCATTTCAATAGCATCGGTATAATCTAAGGAGGAGAAAGAGTACTACGGCATGGTATAAAAGGTGTGGACCAAGCGAAAAGTACGGATACCGGAGTTGATTATGAAATACTTTTTCGTCTTCTCCTGTCTGTTAGTTACACGAATCTCCATCCTAATAATTTTTCAATTTTTAAATTTATTTAATGCCATCACTTCCTTGTATAACTTAAAGCGCGTTACCTCTCCGTAGAAATGGGACTATTCGGAAGAGTTTCCGTTAGATCCTATGAGGAGGCGTCTTGATTGAGAGCCGCTGCTCTGTATGTCCCCCGTAAAACTGTCCCTCTCCGACGGCCGTTGCCCACATAACTTCCAAAAGACGCCCTCTTGATTTGAGCCCACCGATCGTCAATCCCAGCGTCCGAATGCTGTGACCCAATCAGGGTGACGACGGATGCGGCGGCCTTTTGGGTCAGCCGGCCCTGAATACCCTCGCCGATTAAGGGCTACTGCGGGACCCTTCTCGGCGAATGGATCCCCTCAATCGTCTTTTCCGTCCCTTTCCCCTCCACTTAACCCGACTCCGAACCCTTTCCATCCATCTTACCCTTCCACCCTCACTTCCCTTCGTTCCCAACTTCAGCACAAAAAATGTGTTTGCTGGAGCATCCGGAGGTGGCCCACACGGATTTATGCGAAGGCATTCTTTCATTGAGTATTCGGATCGGCAATTAATACTTTAAGTCTCATCAGTCTTAACTAACGTGTCGCTCGCGGAATATTTGCTACATATCATGAGGTAGTAGAAGACATTTAAATGCATACCCACTTAGGTCTTTAAATGCAATTAAAAGCATACTTAGTAAATTGATCTTATGAAATGTGAAAACCTATGTGCGGAATACACCGATTTATTAATACGACTTTATTTCACTACCACACACTGTCAATATACAGTTTTTTACATGCATTACATACATTCCAGGTGAGGTCAGTTTCTAAATGTCATAAAAAACGAATCAGATTAAGATGTATACATATATTCCTTTAGAATCAACAATGGCGTGTATAGTTAATGTGTGTGTATTTATATACGTAAGGGAAGGAATAAAACGAAAAAAAAAAGTGTGGCGAGTCAGTTTTAAGTAACGCGGTTGTAGACTGTGCATTTTTGCGGATTTGAAGATCCGAACTCGAATTCTATCGTCACAATCTTTTACGCACGCCAACAAGGTAGGTAATAGATATCTCCAGATTACATTTGCTATCATAATCGTAAAAATCATATGATTAAAATTTAAAAGAAATATCTTATTCACTGAATTAAAAATCCATTTTCTTGAATGAACTACCAGTGTAGGCTAAAGAAACTCCATTTATGTACTGCTATTTGGGAATCGAAGAATTGCCAACATTCGCACCTCCACCCTGAGAGGGAAATACTGGAAAAAAAGCATCGCAAAGCTTCGTTCGCAGTTAATTAAGTTTCACTAAAATACTCTTCCTGAAATTACCCTATTGTCACTGGGACATAATCTTTTCGAAGGTGATTCGCTTAAATGTATCGAAAGAGCCAGAGATTCGACAGGATTTGGAGGTTTATTTACTTAATATAGCAAATTATTAGTATCACGCTTTCAAGTTATGAGTGCAGTAGTTTTTACAAGCAAAAATATAAAGTAATTAAATAAAGTATCTAAGCTCGAAAATTACTAAAAGGAAGTTAAAGGTATCATCATGAGGTTTCTCAGTGCTTGACATCACTTTGTTTGCAGCCCACAGAGGAACCTTTCCCTGACAGTATGTTACCCACGGACCGTAGTTTGGAGACCCGTATTTTTAGTTGTAGAGTGTTATAATAGCATTAATCACCACTGATACTTATAACACTTCTTTTGAGTCTACTTCAGCATTTGATACTTTCTCTGAACCGATATTAATGCAATGAAATTAGAAATTTAGTAATTTTCCACAGAATACTTTCCGGTCTGATAACACCACTGCTTTGGTATAACCGGTCGCTATAAAATATTCTATAGAAATATTGCTATGTATTCTCATTTCGATAAGATGTTATTCTAACAAAATACTCCAACGAATACCGTATTCGGAAAATGAAAACAGAAACTACTTTTCCCAAGGAAAGTAGATCCTATATAAATATAAAGAAAAATTCGTAAAGATACTTTCTAGTATAGTATAA
>KZ308876.1:339052-417495 GCA_000376725.2 Ladona fulva
ACATATAATATTTGATATAATTTTAATTAATTTAAAAAATAATTTCTCATATCAACCTAGAATATAGTTTCCAAGAGGAAAGTAGCTTCTGCTTTTAATTTCCTATAGTAATGGAATAACTTAAAGTAACTCTTCAGCCAGTTGAATTAATTCTGTATTAAGATAGTTAAATAATTTAATCATCTCATTTATTTTCTGGTAGTGTACAAGGGTGAATAGTCAAGCTTAAATAATTTTTTTGAGTGCCACATCCGTTCTTTAACATTTTAAACTTGGAAAATCTTTCATCTCTATCCTAATACTACCAGAAGGTATTAATTTCCTCAGATAATCAGGATACGTCTGTATTTCTTGCGGGATACTATATTATATCCCCATAACTCCCCCTCCGTTCCTTCCTTTCCCCCCCTCAGGCTCTGTCTTTCTCTCGGTCCCCTTGTCGCATATGTTCTCTGGACCATCGTCCTTTTTCCGTCCCTTCCGAATCCCCTCTGATAGGATTTCCCTGCGAGGACATCCTCGGCCCTTTTGGCAATCAGAAATAAAAAAGGTAGGATCGGAGAAGATTTCGAAGAGGGAAGACTCCTCTTATTATATATCTCCCATTTGTACTCCCTTATGTGCGACTTCAAAGGAGAAGGATGAAAAAAGGGTAATGGGCATCTCTTTTGATTCCTGCTGGTCTATTTAACCGATGACGGGATCGAGTTTCTTTTCCCGCCGTTCGTTTTGCGCTCGGCGAGAGATTTTTATTTGATTTGATTGCGTGGGAACGGAGGGAATGAAGTTCGGATTCGATATCTCTTCATTGTGCATTATTTAGATGGCACAAGTGGTCCGGATATAAGTTTATTGGCGGAAGGGATCCGACGAATCCGATACGCAGTCTAATTGGTAGAAAATTTAATTTCAGTCGTTTCGATGCTGCCCATTTTGGTACCCTTTCATAAAGATTCCAGTCATTGCAGTTACCGTAATACTGTGCTAGTGCCTTTCAAATCGCTGAATACTGACATTAATAATTAATTTTGCCCTCTTATAAAAATCGTTTAATTAACTTTTTAATGAATTTTGATATCTTCAGAGTTAACTCGAAAGTATTTCTCTCTCACTTTACTTTTCATTTCTTTTTATCGTGTCATCATATACTGGAATACCCTGCTGAACTGTATATAAGAACCTCAAAGCATAACAAAAACTGATGGCTCAGTTTTAGAAATTTTCTTTTTGAGCGCGTCCAATACCGTTTAATGGCAATAAATTATAAAACACGTTATCAAGCATGAATGTGTATATAGCTTTCGTACTCAAGATATATTACGCCGTTGTGAGTCAACGAATGATTACATATGTAATTCTTCCTTAAAATCGCCACATTTAGCTTATATTCTTCTTTACAGTTTTGCACCTGAAGCGAACATTTAAATGCTTTATTTAAAATTCCTATTCCATTTTTTCCTCATATACCTTATTTGTGGTTTTTAAATGGCGAAATTTAACTAGCGAAGCTTTGCATTTGGAGATTAAAGTTTCTTATCCTAATGTATAATTAGCAACCAGACCTTTCGCTAGGCACCCCTTTCAAGATTTCTAAAATTAATTAATCTTATTTTATATTTTTTAGCCTGCTACGGATAGCTCTTATCTGCGAAAGAGAGCTCCCCAAAAGAACTTTAAATTTTTTCCCTAAGTAATGCAGCGCAGAGCATGACCCACTAGAGATAAATTACTCTCTAATATCCTTTATAGAAGAGGCTTTTATCTTCGGCTGTTCAGATCCGATGAATGCTGAGGGATTAACTTTGAGTGGAGAGGTCTTAAGGAATCGGGTAATGCGATCTTTGGAATCAGCAGTGAGTGAGTGGCGCCCCTAGCGGAGATCAAGGTAGTTAAGCACCAGCAGTGAAAAAAAAAGTTTAGTTAGGTGACTTTGATCGAGATGGAGTGCCTAATTGATGAAAATTCCTATATATTTTTTGCCCATCCTTTTTCTCACCATTGAAAAACATTCCACTCCAAGCCCCCTGCGTTCGACCAAGTGGTATTATCTCCGGAAAAATCTTCTATTTTAATATTATTTATCGCTGACTCTTGATGAAACTGAAGGAGAGGAAGTGTCGAAGTTCTTCAATGGCGGTATCGGAGCTGTGATCGAATAAATTGGAGCATCTCTTGTGTTTGAAGGAAGCGGGCGTTAACAAGATGGAGGCGATGCAATGTGAGCTAATCGCGAACTGGGATTAACGGAAGGGCTTGAGCCAGATTAAACTCGCATGCCTTAATTCCTTCGGAAAAACAAAGGCGATTTTTCCAGACTTATCGATCTCTTCAATTAACGGGAAAGTTTAATCGAGAGGCGTCGACTAAAGCGTAAAGAAACTTCAATGGCGTATCAGTGGAGGCTTTTATCTCATAAAACCTCTTAGTCTCTGAAGTAAAAATTGAAAAATTAATTAAAAATCCTCCTCGTTCTCAAAATTTTCATTTTCATAAAATCCCATATCGGGATCAAATACAGGTATCCATAGCTCTCCTTCCCTCTCTCCGTGAAATGAGTTACCTTTTGAGAATAATGAGCGGATTTTAAAAATTAGATTTAAAATTTCTTCGAAATCCATTACATCATGGAAAGATTTCTCGATGATTATGAAATACATCGGTACGGTTTAGTAACACATTTACCAACCAGCCAAAAGATTTGCTTTTCTTGAGGTAAATATGCTCTCAAGGGAAAATGCTGTACAAAGGATCCATAGTAGTAGTAGTATGGTTAAAAGTACTTCGATAGCTTAGGTAATTTCGCAAGTAGGTCCCCACCAGGAATCGAATCCGGGACAACTTTCACTGAAGTCGAACGCGTTGCCCTCTTGGCTATCGGGAGCCCCATAGGATGGCACAGTAATATATAAAGAAATATCAAGCGAGTAAGGCCGTGAATCCCTAAGCGACTTAGTTCGTATTCAACGGCAGTGCGAAAAATCGCAACTCGACCTTAACGCAAGTTATTACTCCGTAGTAAATTTTTTCGGAAGAAAACAGTTGCGGCAGAATAAATCGTACAGTAACAACGGAACGAAAATAGAAGAAGTCGACTCGGTCGAGTATCTCGGAATCACTCTTACGAATAACATGAACTGGAACACGCATATCCGAAACATTTGTATTTAAGCAATTAGAAAGCTCCGTTTCATTAGGCGTATTGTCGGTAGATGTGACGAAAAAGATAGAGAGCGATGTTGTTTTACGTTAGTTAGGCCCCATCTGGAATATGCATCAAGTATATGGGATCCGGCGGACGAAACATGCACCCATGAACTCGAGAAAGTACAACGGAAAGCGATACGTTTTGTTAAAAAGTGATTCGACAAAAAAAGCAAGCGTTACCAAAATGCTGTCAGATGCAGGTTGGGAATCCTTAAAAGATAGGAGATTAGAAGCTAGGCTGCGATTGCTTGATAAATTTAGGGAAAGTAATTTTGCGGAAGATGTAGTCGATATTATGCGACTCCCCTGCTACTTTGGGCGATCCGACAATTAGTGAAAAATAAAAGAAATAAATGCTAGGATGAGTCGTTTTATGATTTCATTATTCCCGCAAACGATACGTGATAACAATAGGTTAAAATAGTAGTCCGAACCCTCGGTGTTCTCACCCCCTGCCACACGTCGAAAGGCGGCTTGCAGGGCATTTATGTGGATTTAGATGTAGATATCAATACTTAATACTGAAAGATTGATATTTTTGTCTTTTTTCTGTTTTAACATTAATTTTCCGTATATTTTATAAAAACGACAGATTGTTTTGATTATTTTCTATAAGGATTTGAGTAAATTATATCATTTTTATATCCTATCATCATTAACGTATACGTATCTAGGATCGGCTCCTTTCAAAGGATACTCTATTCTCTGATTCTTTAGCTGAAATCGTTCAGAATTCGGACTTGGATGATCTTTGAATAACTTCCAATCTATTTAATCAAATCTTTATTATTCATTTACATCGAGGCAATGCGACCTATGAAAATAAAGTTCTCGAACAGCTGCACAGGAATCCTAAAATAATTCGCAAATAATCTCTTAGAATAAAATAGAATAGAAGCATCTTCATTGGGCGAAATTGGGATTAGAGAGTCACATCTTCCATTCCAACNGTAAGTAGGAATGTATGCGTTTATTATCAGCATGGTCAACTACGACTATGGATGGTCCTAGGGAAGACGGGGGTTCGATTCCCGATGGGTACTCACTTGCCAAAAACAATACAATACAAACGTCTTTATGGGCAAAATTGGGACGAGAGATCCAACTTCCATTTAACCCTTGTCAGAATTGTCAGATGTATAACACTATGAGAATTGAAACTACAATATATACAGATTTTAAGAAGCTCAGTGGAAATAGAAATAAAAAAGGAAGGGCAGAATTGGTTTTATGGATAAAAAATGTGTGATGCAGCCAGAAAACAAGTTGAATTAATTGACAAGTTGACATTGACTTGTTTGACATTGAACAAGTTGAAACAGATTGAATTCTATGAAAATAAGTGACGCAAAACTCTATGAATATAATAATGTTTACTGAGTTTTACTCACTTACTGACTCGCTCAATTCTATTGATCGTCTTTTATGATCACAGCGACCTCGTTTTAACATCATTAGCAGACGTGATTCATAGTACATTAGTGTAAAATACAATCCAAGAAGCCTTAACCTGGTAGAATTCCATAACAGGAAGCATGGTAAATAACTGTGCAAATTCTACAGAAACATTTCAGAAACATTCTACAGAAATTTCACAGAAACAAATTCTACGGAAAATGCTATTTATTTAGTTATTCAGTTATTTACCATGCTTCCTGTACATTAGTAGGTTTATTTTTAAATTTAAATGTGAGTCCCGTAGAACGGTTTTAAAGTTTATTGTACAATATACGATCACACACGAGGAAATAAACACACGAGGCTCGGTACGAACGTATCCTTTAACACATGCAACCGCGCTAACGCCATATTTCAGTTGCATAAATCGAGGAAGAAGCGAGAGAAAAGCTGCTTCCTTGTTTTTGTTCTATTGAAAATGCCTCAATTCATTTAACTTGAAGAGTGGGATGCATGATGAGAATTATAACAGGAACGAGCAATTTAGAAGCTTTAACAGTGTGAGCCTTTTACTTCACGTATATGGATATTTTATACACATAAAACACAAACTTGCGAAGGAGAAATGAAAAAGCGATGAATTTGATTTACGTTAATCAAAAAACTTAAAATAAATAAATAAACATANTTTAGAAGCTTTAACAGTGTGAGCCTTTTACTTCACGTATATGGATATTTTATACACATAAAACACAAACTTGCGAAGGAGAAAGAATAAATATGCTAAAGTTGTTGTTTGAAAATACTATCGTTAAGTAGTTTTTTTTTATTTAATACTGGCATTAGAAGCTGGTTTATGTCGTCATGATATTCAAGTAATAGAATCATTTTAATCACACTGGGAAAATGTACATAGGTATTATATATTAGGGCGATTACAGAATTCTCCCTATTAATAGGGTTATCGCTTCATATACTCACATAGGAGTTTCATCTTATTTATCACATGACGCAGAAAATGTTCATTAAATTCGAAACACACAACATTAAATGTATGAAAGGCTAATACCTGGGACCAATTCTCATTTATAACGACACAAAAATGAAAAAGCGATGAATTTGATTTACGTTAATCAAAAAACTTAAAATAAATAAATAAACATATATGTATGAGGTACACAAAATTGCCTCAAGTCACCTCATTGGTAAATCTGTTCTTAGGCGACCTGCAACTGGAAGTAATGCATAAATGATAGTATTTCTTGATGACGTCAAGTATTGTTCGCACAATATCACGGTTGTACCATCCGAATTTATTTCATAGGCTTATCTAAATGAGTGACTTAATAATGAAAACCTTTGTGTTTGAGTCAAATAGAAGGTGAAAATTCAAAGAAAGGCAGGTAATTTTGTTCAAAGCCGCATTTCGAAGTTCCATATGAAATCATGAAACGCTGACAAAGAATCGGTTGCGGTCCGTATTTGCAGTGCGGTCGGACGCGTGTTATCGACGCCATTATCTGACACCCAGTAAATGACGTGAATTCTTTCAAAGTGACGGGAAAATTGGTGGAAAAAAGTGACCGACGGCGTGCGGAACGATTTTTTGACGCCGTCCAATTTGATCGACGCTTCAGAATGAAATCGGACGTCAAATATTCTGTCAAAAGTTAAACATGCGTTCTAAACTCAGGTTTGGGGTCAGATGCTGTAATTGAATTGGATACTGAAGCCTCGCGCTTTGGGGACGCAATTTGAGGTATCTGAAATGTACATTTTAAATTTAGCCATGATTTGTACAGGGGAGGTGCGAGCTTAGTCAACGATAAACGCCTCTCATTTCTAAGGAAGATAAAAGTGGTGATAATATTAATATAGATATCTGTGCATCGGTGTGCTTTGGTATTTTGCATTAATGACTATAATACATTTGAATTATTCCAAACTTTTCAAGTTAAGATTTATAAACATAGACGTGATATTTCTGGTATTCTTCATGTCATACTGAAACCAGGGAATGAGTACAAAGCTGCATTCAATGAACACTGATTTTTCAAACGAGATGAGCAACACCACCAGAGTTTTTTACACTATTGCAGTGTACGCTACTGCTCGGTTGACTGTGACACAGAACCTGAATTCTGATCGCCTTGTTTCATGTCACCATAAACGATGTTAATTGTTATCTCCCTCTTCTTTTTTAATTTATACAAGGGAAAAAAGCAAGCGTTACCAAAATGCTGTCAGATGCAGGTTGGGAATCCTTAAAAGATAGGAGACTAGAAGCTAGATTGCNTTCCACGCGATTTTATTATTCGTTCGATTTCAGCCTTAAAACCATCATCAGGTTCAATCTCTGTATTTCCATATGAATTGTGCCAGATGATGGCTGTAAGGCTGAAACCGGTCGAATAATAAAATCGTGTGGAAAATACGAAGTTTAATTTTCTCATTTATTAGACAATGAAAGTTTTAATACAATTATACATAGATATTACATTGAAATTATAGTTTGATGAAGAATATCTATCGTTATTTGATGAAAAATTAAAATTTAGAGGAGGTTGATTGTTTACTCATTTATATATAGTGATAGAATATACACTACACGAGATATTTCTTGGTAAGAAGTTAGACCGACAGGAAAGAAAGACGTTATTAGTAAAAATGCTAAAAATATGTTAAACCATTACACAGATCTCCAAATAAACAGAAAAATCTGGCAGTGTGAGACTCGGAGCTACACCAGTATTTAACAAAATTTCACGAAATCAATCGAAATTCTCGATAGAGAGAAGTTTATGCCAATGATTTCGTAAACTATGAGCAATCAAAGAACCAAATTGCTGTTTTTTCCTAATAAATGGATTAAATCACCAATTATGGTTTACCGTGTCGAAATCAATCGAAAAAAATATTAAAATGTTCCTCTCATCGCCATTACCAGATTAATAGAAAGATTTAACATTTCACTTATGACAAATGAATAGTGCTTACCATGATGAGAATTTTTATTAAATCATAAAAGTATTTTATGCATTCCCATGCTGAAGTCGACAGTCGACTTTTTTTGAGCCAAAGACTCTAAAAAATGAACAGTATCAATCGGGAACAACAAAAATGATCCGAGTTGGAAAAAAAAACGAATTTTTCTCCAAAGAAAAACATTTGCGGAAAAAGGAAACGCAACTTTGCCGTGGGATAGATGGAGTGAAACGAAACGAGAAACCATACCGTTCCACTCTGCGCTATTAGAAAGAAACTTTTGTGTCATTATTTGTGTACCGAGTGTTGTTTAAAATCATCTGAAGGATAAAAGTATCTATGCCCGTTTTCCAGTGGATCGCTCTGTTGAAAGTATGCCGCAGATACCGAAGGGCTCCCAAAGGCTCAATTAAAACGCGATTCTTTTCATGGAAGTGATCCTCTTTGCAAATATATATTCTCTCAATAACAATAATGGTGCTCGCTAATCCGAAACATCTGCGGTAAAGTAACAACAAATCTCGGTTTTATAAAGCACATTGTGGTTAGGAGTGTTGACCAAAAGGTAATGCCTCACATTTTATTTCTCAGAAACTATTTGTTCTACAAAAATTAAATTTACATATATGAAAGAATGTTGTTTTATCTACTCATTTATTTTACAGCTACGCTATCTATAG
This sequence comes from Ladona fulva, assembly GCA_000376725.2. Taxonomy (NCBI): domain Eukaryota; kingdom Metazoa; phylum Arthropoda; class Insecta; order Odonata; family Libellulidae; genus Ladona; species Ladona fulva. The sequence continues at coordinate 347,320 of KZ308876.1, forward strand.
AAGAAAACTAGAACTATGCACATACACGCACAAAACGTCAAACAATTTGAACATACAGTTTCGAATTACTGTCATCGGTTTTGGCTGAAAAAAAATGTGGGGCATTACTTTTTGACCAAGCCTCGTAAATGCGATGAAAAGGTTAGACAGCGATGTTAATTCACCTCCGTCAGGCCCCATCTGAAATCTGCGGCGAGTGTTTGGGATCCTGCGGAAGTAAATGAACCCCCAAAATCAAGAAAGTGTATCGCAAAGAGATGCGATTTGTTAAAATGTGATACGATAAATAAGCAAGCGTAACGAAAATTCTCTAAGACGCAGATTGAGAATCCTTGAAAGAAAGGAGATTAGGAACTAGGGTCCGATTAGTTGATAAATTCAGAGAAAGTACATTTGCTGAAGACGTAATCGGTATTATGCGACCCCTCCCCCTTGCTACTTCGGAACGTAAAATAAGACACGAGGACAAGTCGTTCTGGGAACTCATTCGTTCCGCAAAGTATTCACGATAATAGCAAATGATAGAAGTTGGATCGCTCGGTGTTCATATCCACACCGGAAGGCGACTTGCAAAGTATTAACAGAGAGACATTATTTCCAGTAAAAGTACAAAAAAAAACTAAATAAAGCTGCTTATAGAGAATAGGATCGAAAGGACACGAAAAGTTCTGCGAAGGAGGATGATCTCTTGTTTTTTTTATGACTCCACACAGTTTGAGGAAGAATTTTCCCATGATTACTCTGCACTTTATTCTTCCCTTCATTAACTTACACAAAAGATTTTTTGGCGAAGATCTGGCGAAGAAGTTTTAATTAGTTATGTAGATTCGGTTTTTTGTCGTGCAAGTGGATTGCCTCCGATAAATTTGTCGAATGAAGTGAATAATCCCTACCTTTGTAAAATGTGAAACTTATCAGAAAGGGTTAAGGAGTTTCTGAAATATATTATATATTCTTCTGATATCTTTTCTATGAAGGAAAGGTTTTACATTTCCCTCATCAGCAGTTTGACTTTCTGTGGACCAAAATCATTCCTCTAACTTATGTTAAATCCAAATCTGACACGCAAGTTTCTTTATATGAATCTTTCTCTAGGCCAAAGTTTCCTCATCTTCAAAAAAGAACAGAAATACCTTCCCATATTTATGTTGACTAATCTCTTTCTTTGATCTGTTCTCCCTTTTATTCTTTCTCACTGAAGANTTGTTTAAATAAACCAGAATGGTGCCAGCCGTATTGGAGGAGTAGTTAGAGTGCTGGCGCTCCTACCTCCAGCTCCCACATTCCCGGCTAAACAGATATTTCCGGTAAGGGAATGGTTGTTTCTGTTTTTTAAATAATAGTAATTATTAAAAGGTGCGTAATTTATTCCTTTATGTTTTCATAGCAGTAGTTATTACTACTATTATTATTTTAACTCGAATTATGGATGGGGCAGTACAAATGTAACGCATAGAAAGAAAGTTTTTTTACAACTATGGTGGCATTATACACATTGAAATACAGCATTTTTCAGAGCATTTGTTAACTTTTAAGGGTATACGTACATAGGAAAGACAAAAATAGATGAGTAAAGGATGTTTTTTCAGCATTCCTTTAATACTATGGGGGTGTAGAAACCATACAAAATCCAGCAAATATGTGAAAGTTGAAGAAAAAGAAATATTGTGCGGGTAAAAGCTGATAAAGTAAATTTTTAACGGTAGAAAAGTTGGAAGAGGAAAAGAAGTCTGAAGGGAAAGAAAAAGACGAATTCTTCCGTAAGTATAATTATTAGTTTTCAACGAACGCGAGTGTTGGCACTAGTATGCAAATAAAGACTGCACAATAGAATAATTGTCCGTTTGGAAATGAAACGCGGAATGAAGTCCGTGGACTGCGTTATCGCAAAGGAATCAGCATTCTCGAAAAAGAAAAACTGTTTATATAGGTTTTAGGGATCACTCCTTGCAGTTTCTGTATCATCTCCACTTAGTAGTCATTTTTAAGCCGTTAAACAGATTCATGAGAGTGTTCAGACATTACTTCGTGAGACGCCATTATTACATGAGAAAATTGGACGTCGTAAATTCCACGCGATTTTATTATTCGTTCGATTTCAGCCTTAAAACCATCATCAGGTTCAATCTCTGTATTTCCATATGAATTGTGCCAGATGATGGCTGTAAGGCCGGTCGAATAATAAAATCGTGTGGAAAATACGAAGTTTAATTTTCTCATTTATTAGACAAATGAAAGTTTACGCTGAGCTCGAACTCAAGGAAGCGTTCTTCTCAGATTGTCGGATTTGGCTGAATTTGTGCAGAATCGTCCGAACGGTTTACAGCGCCCTCTTCTGCACACGTCTAGTGGTTTAAGAAGTATTTTAAATCACTATCTTAATAACAGGCGTATGCAATTATTCATAATATTTGATGACACTATGGTGGCAAAAATCTTTCATTGATTCATCACAATAAATCAAAACATATTTTTTTTAATCCATCGCTTACTTTCCATAAGGCCATTGCCCAAAACTTGGCGTCCCTTTCGTAAGAGTAGTTACTGTTCAAGCATATTAAGCTACTTACCGACAAAGATTCCGTATGTATTATTTCAAACATGGTAGCAGGAGTTTTCTAAAAATAACTGTTTCACTATTCCAGATTACAATATGGTATAGTGTGTTGTTGGGGCGTTGCTTATTATTCTAATATACGGTGCATAAAAATTATTCAAAGTAAAGTAATTAGAGTAATGTCGCACTCTACAAGAACGGAGTCGTCTTTTCCGGAATACAATAAGTTAAAAATTCTATCACTTAGGTATCTCTTTGTATACAATGCTCAGAGAGTGTTTTATAACCGAGGTAAGCATGTACATAACCCTTATTTGTTTGTTTATAATTTAAGGACTTTTGGTTTTGTAATCCACAGACCAAATGCAATTTTTATGAAAATCTTTTTTTTTTGAGCGTATAAGCCTAAAAACACATCCCTCTTTCGCTCAAAGTGACGGCTACCTCTAACGAAAGGCTTTCTTCAGGGGTGTCTAATTTCACGACTTGTTTTTTTGTTTTCTGCATATGCATGTATCTTTACGAAAAGTGAAATACATATTTTATTATATTATGTCGCTTTAAGAGGCTTTATTTAACTTTGCTTCATCTCAAACCTAAGTGTTTAAATTTATCTCTCAGCTTTTCCCAAGTTGGAGTACGTTGAAAGTGGAAATGGGAATAGTAATCTATCACTACGCGGTCTTTTTTCTGTTTCCCTCGGGAACAAATTAACGTGGCTAACTTATCAACGAATTGAGGCAAAATCCGAAATTTGCAGGTTTTTGGTCACTGCAAGGCCAGAAACGAGCCAAATAGAGCTTTCTCCGTCTCCATCCAAATCGAATGCCATGGAAACAGCTCGGACGCTGCGGGAATGAAATCGCTTTGTTTTATCGAGCAGCCGCTGGTTCTCCAGCGAACGGGAGCGTTTTTACATGTTTCGAATTCGAGCTTCTCCAATGTTTCCGGCGCTGTAAAATTAAGAGTTTGACGCGGCGTTGAGTTGGTTAGATAATCCGCAGAACTGTTTTATGACATGGTTTCACATAATTGCAATGTGTCGAAGTACCACTTCTGCTAGGATTCATGCATTCGTGAATTCTACTACGCTTTTGAGTAGCAGCATCCGCTGCAGATTCATGTGCTCCGATTCAAACTACGAAACATATTTTGTTGGCTTTTTGCGATTGGAAGTGTTTCGATTTCTTGTTTAAATAAACCAGAATGGTGCCAGCCGTATTGGAGGAGTAGTTAGAGTGCTGGCGCTCCTACCTCCAGCTCCCACATTCCCGGCTAAACAGATATTTCCGGTAAGGGAATGGTTGTTTCTGTATTTTAAATAATAGTAATTATTAAAAGGTGCGTAATTTATTCCTTTATGTTTTCATANTAACTATCAAGTAATGGATATTAATTTATTCTCAGGAAATATACTACATACGAAATAAGGAGACGTGGCATTTAGTAGTTAGAATATCTGCTCGGGAAACCTGGGTTCGAGTCCCAGTCCTGCCGCTTTCTTCACATCTCTTTATCCATGGGATTACGTCGCACACCATTATGTGCAAAATCTAACACCTTTACCTTTCCATGAAAGAGACTAATTTTATGTTCCAATATTATGAGATACTTCCTTTGTATGATCAAGTAATTTAGAGACCTGATAATAAATTTACACAAGATATTAGACTAACTGACTGTCAAAATTTAGCTCTTCGGGGAAAAACAGCGTTTGTAATGTTATAATAATGGTTTAGATCCACAGAAAGAAATCTGGAGTTGACTTTAAATATTTAAAATGTTTTTGTAAACATTTTATACTAGTAAATTGACTTGAAAAGTTGTATAGGTATGGCTTGAACTTCTTTACATCTACTCCGAAAATCCATAAGGAAGTAGTTAATCAGAAATCTGTCACATGAAACATACAAATGGAAATGTAGTAAAACGAGATATTTCCCTATCTTCAAAAATATTAGGATGAATCAAAAAATATTCTTATTCACTGAAGAAAAGGATAACTAATGTTTTCCGTTATTAGTGAGAAAGCTCTTTCAGATTCACTGACAGTGTAATAAGCTTTCAATTATACATTGGATTCAATATCAGTGATTCTACAATCCAATAAAAATGAAAAGAGGCAACGAAATAATATATAACAAAAATAAATAACATTAAAGCTTTACTAAGATTAACTGAAGAAACGAAAAATGCGGTCTTCCGGAGAAATTTTTTATTTAAATTGATTTTTTTTCAAGAAAAGAATTAGAGAAGGCAAAAGAAGACCTTATTAGATGTACCGAATAAATGCGCAAACGCTCAATCTTGTATACCGAGTGTCAAGAGATCCGTCCTTACGTAGAAGTTACACCTCTGATTTCAGAATTCAGTTTTGTTAGACGACGAAACGCAACCTTTTGAGAACCACGCAGTAATCTACTTTGGAGGACCGTTGACGCTAATGAACTCCAGGGAAAATGCGACGGCCATGAAAACGTCACCACCGAAAGAAAGCGCTTGCAATTTAAAGCACGACTCCCATAAAGTTTAGAGCCGTTTTAGACATCGCTTCGTAGCACTCTCATCAGTAGAGATTACGCGGAGATTAAAACATTTTGCATCGGCTCTACGTTGATAGCGTTTTTCGGTCGCAACGAGGAAACAGATTCATTTGGTCCATTCAAACCGTGCTCCTGACGTTAACATCTTGACGCGTTGACATTTCGTTAATGAATGCTTAGCAAACATGGTCGTAATGTGTTCACCGGAGATTGACCTTTCTGATACCTTCTAGACCGCCCCCGAATTCGTCTCCACCGCCTCTAGGTGGGGAGGTAACGGAGGAAAGCCATTGAAGTTTCAAGAGAGGCGTGTTATCCCTTATTTCTCCTTCATTTGTCCCTCTCCAAACACAATGCAGACCTCTGCCCGCAATCTTTCCCGCCTATCACTCCCTTCCGAGATCACGTGATCTTTGTTACGTAATGAAGTGAGCTTTCTTCTCCCTTAAGGTCTTCCTGCCATCGCAGACCCTACTTCTCTCTCTACCTCTTTCGTAATCTCACCATATTTTCCTCTGTTCTCTTTTTTTACTCTTATTCGCTTCCGATCCGCTACAGTTTCCATTTTATTCTTATCCCGCCTGAGTAATCTCTTTCCACACAATGTACTTTTTCCTTATATTATATCAATTCTATCATTTTCTATTTTCCCAGTCGCTTCAATTCCCTCGGTGGCTATTCTAATCTATACTTTTACATCTAAATTAGTCACAATGCTTTGGTTAGTTAAACTCAAAATTAATGAATTCAATCATAGCTTATTACAAAAACCCATGCTTAGTTCAAACGTGATACTAGCTGTGATAATATTTCTCCTCGTACTTTTTAAAAAATTTCTCTTGCGTAAAAAGTGTAGCAAGCATTTGCCGTATTCTCTCTATCAATTTGCTATTCTCCATATTACATAATGTTTAACGCATATACATTTTCAAATATAGATAATATCCTATCAAAAATAATTTAATATAATTTTGTACATTTATTATTACAGTGGAAATTGTATATTTATCGATTCTCTAATAATGTATGTGACTGTGTAAACGAAGGACTTTTTTCGTGCTGTAAACGAGTTATTTCCCGTAACAAACTTTATTATGACCTGGTTTTCATGACCTTCTGATTTTTATGCAGCATCCCCACAGATATACGTCTATGCAAGAGAATTTACAGTCCCATTTCATCCTTAATTATCTATCTTAATGAGCGCAAACTCTGAGTCACTGATTATAAAGTGTCCATGTCGGTAGAAATGGATAATGTAATAAGGTATGAAGTGTCCAATGCTGACTAAGGCTCGATATAACAATTGGAGGGATCTAATAGCAAATATTTACATATCCGCCTTATTTCTGCGTTGCTTACGCTGTCTCATATAAAGTTTTGCTTCAAAACAAACCTTAAACTAAAGAAAAACTCAGTAGTTTGGAATTGGTGGAATTTGTTTTTCCAAAAAATCCAAAATGTATTGACGTCCTTCTGATACACGAAAATTTACGTGTCCATCCATCAGTATGAGTGTCTATACAACTTGTACACACACATCGATCAATGCTACGCTATCTGATCCTTCACTTTCATCGCTGTGACTGGCAGATAAACGCCTTCCTTTTAACACCTCTGCTTCCTACTGAACTTGCACAGAGAAGCTTATTTTCCCCTGTATTTTCATCAGAATGTTTGTTTACTCTGTTTTTTTATGTGTGAACAACGAAGCGTTGCTCAACGGCTTCGATGGGTTTGGCATCCACTTTTTCGGTGAGAGTAACTATCAAGCAATGGATATTAATTTATTCTCAGGAAATATACTACATACGAAATAGTCAATTAATGAATATAATTCATGATGATAAACTTAATTTGTGGAAATTCATAGTAAAAAATAATTTGTTGATCGATGGAATACTGCGTGTTTTCCACAATAGTTTAACCTTTCAGCGACGGGAGTGATATAAGTGGTACCGACCGTCCGTCCGGCTGGTTTTCAAATGGTAATTACAGCAGCAGTAATATCTTAGAAAAATTATAATTATTCTTCTATAAATTTTAGAAGAATGACATTTTATAATCCATCTCTTAATAGTATCATTCATAAAGGATTAAATTGGAACCTAATATCCTTCTATAATTTTAACTTGATTAACAGATATGAGAAACGCATTTCTGACTCCACTTATTTGAAAATAGCACTACGTATAATATTTAAAAAAATTATTTTACACGCTTGAGATCTCCATATGAGATAAGGAAGCCTTGTCGACGTTTTCACGCTCCTCTGGCGTAGCATTTTTCTTTCTTATAAACACCGACTAAGAGCCAGAGTACATATATACATTTACATCAACGTTATCGTTTTCTCCCTGCCACACCCCGAAAGGCGGCTTGCAGGGTACATATGTAGGTGTAGATCGAATCTGGATGGTTGACAAAGTAAACGATTGTGTTTCTTGCTCACATGCCCTGGAGTCTGCTCGGCTTAAAGATACTGAGTGAAAGGATATCTTCCAAATCATGGGGTGCCGGCTCTTGAAAACGAAAATGTATTTTCTCTCCAGATTGTTTGTAGTTGGGCAAATTAATAGTTCCTCAGAACGTAATTAAAGCAGTATGATAATATACGATATACGGTAGATGATTCGCCATAATAAAAGTCATTTCACTGCAGCGAAAGAGATTTTCCGAACAAACCTTTCTCAGTACAACATTTGTTTCCTCAAAGTACTATCCGATCTGAATGTGACTGTTCAATGTACGTTAGCTCGTTTTACTTTCGTGATTGTGTTTTCTGTGGATTTACTACTTATATCTCATTGTTGAATATTTCAATTTCCTCTCTAATTGTATTAATATTGTTTTTTGTTAGAACGATGAACAGTGAAATACCTTAGTTTTAATTTACCTCAATTTTAATAGGTTTTAGTGTTATGTGATTCTCGAAAATAGACGCTATAATGGATCAGCCAATTGTTGATGAGGAAGAGAGTGAAGATTATATTTAAGAGACCATTGGAAATTTCCAAGGATCAGAAACAATTTCCGAAGCGTGCGATCCCAAACTTGCAGTGAATGGCATATTGGCTAGTATTGATTTTTTTGAACCCACACGGGTTCATGGGAATCTGTCAATGAAAATGAAATATATGTAACTTTTGGCATGTTTTAGCTAATGCGAATAGTACAAGAGACAACATTTCGTAGACATTTTAAGACAGCGACATTTATACACCTTTATTCGGTAAATAAAGATACTGTGTACTGCTTCAGGGAGTGCAACATTGTAGCAAACTTTATATTATAATGAACGCAAACACTCTTTGCATGACTTATGAATAATTAAAAAAATTATTATTAACTTGAAAATTTTTATCATATCCTATACTGAAATTATTAATTTCGTCAACCATATTCATAATATTAATGTTTCAAATTGTAACATAAGTTAGAGTTCTATTGTCTGTAAATGGAAGACACTATTAGTGGGATTTATTTCTATTTCTACGAACAAAAACAACGAGATTATAAATTGAAGAAGGAGAGAAACTATTCTATAATTTCTCAAAAACTCCCGTTTTGAAATTTTTCAATTAATTCAATAAAACAGTTGACAAAATATTGTACGTGTTTTGACTGCACTGAAAAACATTCCAAAGAGCCATTAAGTAAAAAATTCCAAAAGTTTTATTAATAAAGGAAATATGAAAATTCAATGAGTAGCGGCAATGGTCCTTACCAGAGAGGGACCTAGGAATTTGAGAAAGGAAACCAAGTCCGTATCCAGTACAGACCCCGGTGATGAAGGGTTCATAGACATAGTACGAGTAGTCATATTTTCTATGTGTACTGCGAAGAAATAAATGGGATTAAAACTTATGTTGTTATTTCATTGAAAACAAAGCATCTGTCAACATTTTAGGTCTAAAAAGCAATGCCTTTATCGAAATATTTTTACGTCTGCAGGTTGGTCTGCTTATCTTTCAATTGTTCTTCTCGAAAAAGCTATTATGCAATCAAAATTACCATCATAGCACTCTTTCTACACAAAATACAAGTATATTTCTATTCCTAATTCATAGAAAAATACTTCGTTATTGTGCTTCCTTACTACCGTTTCTACCGCTAATATTTAATATCAAGAAGAAAATGTAAAAGGAACATTTAATGTGCCGTTATTCCAACAAAAATAACAAGAATAATTACAATTAATATACAACTTCAATCACTTCAACCATGCAAAATATTTAAAATAATAATTGTTGATGTCAGCCAGTATAGAAACAAAGAACAGAAAGGAGAGGTTCTCCTGCGGACTCTCGCCCACCGGAGAACCGCTAAATTGCTATTCCACGGCGTTCAGAAGTTCGAAACAGTTCGTCAGGCTCACACCTCCATTCCGCCACCGGCGACACTATTTGTCAAAAGTCCTCCAGAATCAACTGATTACACTACGTCCGGTACAGCACCCGCCAAAGCTAAACTTCTAACTTTTGGTAACAATTTTATATTTTCATAGTATTAAATTCGTCATAATGTATCACATCTTACTATGTGCCCCATGCAATGCCAGAGATAATTAGTAGCAGAAATATTTAAGTTTTTTCCCTAATTATTCCTCCTCTCTTTTTATCAGGAATTCGTCTCAACTTCTCTCTCCCTTGTCATCCCGTAGTGGTTTCCTCTTTCCCTCCATTGAATGAGACCCCACAACTTACTGCTCCCGAGTCCCTCTGACTCTAATAGTACTTGTTCAGTCCGGTTAATTACCTTGTTGCGTATGGATATTCCGACGTTGAAATGAATTTTACTAAATAGTCCCTGGAAAAATGTAATCATACCGGAGATGAATGGACATAAAGAAGTAAATTCGCTCGTTCCTTTATACATCGGTTAAATTGAACGGCAATTTGCAAAAGAGACGAGGAGTCCGTAAATATTAGAGCATTAGCAATAATTTATTTAATGGAAACAGGAAAATGATCTCAATTACATCCATTTAAACGCTTATAATCTTTTACGAACACCCAAACGCTTCCCAATCAGAAAATTTCGATTATACGGAATTCGAACCCGGGACTTAGGGGTTGGAACGCTAGCACGCTAACCACTACAAGGCCGTATCCCAGTCGCATACATCTTAGGTAAATGATAATTAACTTATTTTGATATTTTTAAGTGAACACGCTACAACTAGTCTATAATTATATTCTTTGATGTCCATTAGCTGCGAATGAAATGGTCTCGTAACTCAGTTCTGATTGAGGCATTAAAGCGTTAATTAATACTATATAAGTTAGACCCAAGGCTTAAATGTGTTCTTGAGAATATTGAGTTCAAGAAGTAAGTACGAGTTAACGTAAGTCATGAAGTTGACTTACTACTCGCGGCAGCAACCGAATGTATAATTATTTTGTTTTACAAATAAGTGGAGGTATAATAAGGTGTATTTTGAAGAGTAGAAAAAAACGCTGTAAAACTTCCACACTATTGGAATTTTTGCAGTGTTTTTTTCTACTCTTCAGAATGTCCTTCCACAAAGTTCGGCCGAATATGATAGAATTATAAGGTTTATTTTGTTATTATAGTTACCATAGAGCTTAATTCTTAGATTTTTCATACATTATTTCGTATAGAAAACAACCATCTATGACATAAAAACGATCGAATTTTCAAGCGTTAAATCAAAGAACAGTGCGTAATTTTCTTAACCCTCGAATCTTGAAACATACGAAGCACTGTTCTCTGATTTGATTTAGACGCAAAGATTTAGCTCCGCAAAGTTAGGTCAGAATATCTGGAGTTTCTTACGGAATTTTCTCGCATCACGAATAAATATATACTCAATAGAGGTCATTGTAATATTAATTAATTATAATACAGTAATTGTTTCAGAATGTATTATGATCGCCACAAGAAATAAAAAGGACGTTAGCAAGGTATTCATTCTCAAATCAAATCATGGCAAGGAATGCATAACTCTTACACCAACGGAATATATTTCAGTAGTCAATTTAATCTGGTGTATTTGACGAGTTTGAAACACTTTCTTGTTTACTAAAGGAATGAGGAAGTATTAAAACCTTTTCAATATCGTATCTCATTTCCACCGAGAGATATTTTCAAACTCAACTTTCATTGTCTAGTATTCGCTAAGAATAAAGCGAGCACATTTTAATTAAACTAATTTTCCGAAACTCTTGCAATGAGTTTTCATCGTAAAATGGTTTCGGTTTCATAATGAAACTGCTAGAGCGCGCTCCGGGAATATCTTACGCATAATAACATGATGAAGCCGAATTGGATTTTCACATTTAATCTCAATTGCTGCTGTATATATTACGGTTTCTGTTAGTTTCTTCTTTCGTTTGAAAAATATAGAACGTCTATGCCTACGTAAGTACCCTGCAAGTCGCCTTTCGGCGTGTGGCAGGGGGTGCATGCAACATGACTCCATTTCTCTAATCGATTACTTTCGCGTATCGTTAGCGTAAAAAAACTCTTGGATCGATTAGTTCTAGCATCTATTTCTCTGATATTTGCAGGATGTAACATAGGGAACACATTATATCGGTTACATAATCTCTGAACGTGCTTTTTCCGAATTTATCCAGTAAATTAATATTTGTTGAAATCTTCTTACTTCTAAAGATTCCCATCTTGCGTTCTAAAACATCTGAGTGACGCTCACTGATTTATCGTAGCAATTCTTCACAAAACGTATCGCCTTTCGCTGCACCTTTTCTAATGGGTATTTTTGGATCGCCTGCTTTGGTACACTAATGTTCGTGATAAAAAAATTACATAAACATATGACGATCATACCGATTCATTTCTATACGACTATTTCTTTTTACAGCCATAACTAATACTAAAACAGATACGAGAGTTTACATTATATTGTAGATATTATTATTTAGATGTCAATGCTAAAATGGTGTATATTATTCAAGGTAAGAATGTATATCTAAAAGGTATGTTTCAAGATTTTTTTTAGGAATCCAGTTACTCTTTTGTTGAGTGGTATGTACATATAACTAAATATTATGATTTTCCGTTTATAATATTTGGAAGATCTATATAACTTATAATGAATTTAAATTATCAGAACTGCAAAAAGATGCTTCAAGATGATCAATACAAGGTCAAGGTCAAGTGACTAGAAGATTCTAGAGAAGATTTCAATGAACTGAGTAGCGCAGTATGCACCATAAGAAATTGTGGAAATGCTTTTAGCGCTAGTAACAAAACAGTTCGTTTAAAAAGAAAACAAAAGAAACATAAATTTTCGGTCTGAGAATTATGAGAAGGTAAGACGGTGAAAACATTCAGCTCAAGTAACAAGTATAAACGAATAACAAGTGTGAAAAATAGCGACACGACTGGGATTTTCGTAGGTTTTACAACCTACTAAGTTACCTTCCTTTCCTTTATCCAAGTATAAACGAGTTAATTTGAATGGCTAAAATAAAAATAATCAACGCAGTATTTCTAGAAGACCGTCAATAAATTTGGCGAATAAAACAGTTTTCATAAAGGTTACAGGAGATGAAAGACTCTCGAGACTTAATTCCTGGAGAATATGTGATAACGAACCATAACTCGCATCTGATCTCTCGCGTTTGGAAAGTTAGTATTGAGTACTCGTTAGGGTGTCCCAAGACATTAAGGAAAATTTTTTTTCGCGAAATCAAATACGCATACCCTCTATATTTTTTTCTGTTTGACCTTATAACTCACATAATAATTATTATTGCGATTGAATTATGGTAACACGTGCTGACTCGATGCCAAACATATGAAATGAAAATCTGTACTCATTTAGTTTGGAAGGATTCTAGAACTTATGGTTTATTTAGTAAATAAAACACCAATGTACCCAAATCGTGTTTATTTACTGTTTAAAATGTAAAAAAAGTATTCTTGAAATTATCTTTTCAAAGTTTGATTTTTGCAGTCAGGATAAATCTTCCGGTGTTCTTATTCGCAACGTAACAAAATTTTCTTTCTTTCCTCCTCAACAGTAATTAAACCATGAAAGTCTTGCATCAACTTGACCGCTCTCTCAGCTGTATCATTCACTACCCTCAGCGTTGAGACCTTCATTGAAATAGTGCATAGTAAAAATTTCAACTGCGTAGGATCAAATTTGTAGGAGGAGATCGATTTTTAATTCAGACGCTTATCAAAGGTCAATAAATCATGGTCGGATCTCAGAAACGCGGATTTTGCTTTACGACTATATACCATATTTCTGCCAAAAGTTTGGTTTCTCTGTGGCTCCTGGTCATTGTTCCACAAAGGTGTGAAGATGACCGAGTCATGGATTTGCGCGAATTTACCGTGTTTTTATTTGGTCTACGTCGACTCACATAAAGCGGGAGATCGATATTGACTCTTAATGTATGTCATTTTAAAGGCAAATAAATGTTCTTTCGAACGATGTGTAACATGTCCTAATATAATAGCAAATCATCAATGGGTAATGCGTCAAATTGCAGATCTATACTATTTTCAATCCGACAGTAGTTTCTTGATCCACATTATCGTCAAACAGTGACAAGACAGAAACTTCATCAGTCAAGTACCATAAATGCTGGCTTATCTTCTGTAAAGCTGCTTTTGCGATGCTTTTATCAATTTTTTCGTAAGCCCTCATTGACTTCATAAAGCACAAATATTGGTAAGGTGCTTTTACTGCCAAAATACATTGGAGCCATGGCTGGATGAATAGGCAAACCTCTAGCAGAGCTACCTTATCCTTGCTCGTAATTTTGAATTGATCATTAAGTAATGATATTTTAGGGAATAAATTACTCTCGGAATCCATGGAGCTTGGTGCATGGCACCTGGAGGTCGAATTTAAAATTTTCTCTTTGTATCTCCACCTAAAAATATCTTAGAAAGCTCTATCAACTCTCGAAAGTCATCTCTGATTATTTATTTGGTCAGTTAAGTTCAGTACTACTCAAGGAGATCGTCAATTTCGGAAACAGTCAGATGCAATGCGAAATTTTCTTTATAGCACTGTATTTTGTCTGGATCGACACTTTTCCTGTTATATCGGAACTTTTTGAACAGTGGAATATCAGGATTTGTTGTCACTTGAATAATTTTTACTTCAAACACGCATTTTAACACCAATTTATACACAGAAGATTTTGCTTCCGGCAAAAATAAGCATATAATAAGGAGTTTTTGTCCAGGAAACACACAGGCACCATTGATATGACGTTAATTTGAAGCCATAGTATCACAAAAAATATTGCACTTCATCTTCGAGATTCCAGTCTACAATCGCGTTCCAAACAGCCTGCGCCTGTCTGCTTCCTGAAGAACTTTCCAACTTTGGAACAGCAATAAGTTGTTCTTTATTTACATATGTAATAATTATCGAAAGATGTGCTTCTTTTGATTTCCGAGCATCTAAAAGGTAACGGTTTGCCATCCCAGTGAACAGTCACAACATCTGGTACCTAGTTTTGAAAATAGCTTTAATGCTTCCGCACGCTCTTTCCGTTTTTCCGTACGAATTCATTGAATCGAGGACTTACTTACAGGAAATTCATCAGTATTATATCCAAGTGCTTCAATGGTAGCTTCAGGAATAAACACTGAATCTTTCATACTTAACTGACACATATCTAGCGCTGCTACTAATTTTGGAATAAATACATTTTTCCGCATAGTTATTCTACTGGTTCCGGGTTGTATCTTTTCGATCAGAGTTTGTAAATCTTCTTTTAAATGCATTTTCATTTGAATCAGAAGATGACTCGTTTTATATACACACCTTGTACAGTGTACAACTGTACAATGTTTTTCGCTAAAATTGCATTAAAATATGGAAGGTTTTCAGTGACGCCTTACTTAGGAAGTACTGATATGTTTCAATACAAGTCGGCACGGATTGTCGAGGTCCTACGTTTATGAAATTTTATTCACAATTGTTTTGACATCGTATAAATAAATTAAGAGGGTATGCGTTCGAAGAAAAACTGATTTTTTGGGATACCCTAGTACTCGTTTCTCTATTAGTATATCTCTTAATAAGCCGAAGCTTAAAGCCCGCGATGGATCCCAATTCTGGATAAACCGTTTCGGGTATGGCGCAATGCCTGTGGTTCCTTCATCGCACCGAAAAATCGATCGTTTTTTGTTCGCTGGAAAATGGGAATATAGAAGCAGTCCTAACCGCACGAGCTCCTCAATCGCGCGCCTTCCCGCCTTCATTTTTTTCGGTTATTTTTATTTTCTCGCTCTCTCCAGTGGAATTACTGCGGGTCACGAAGGCAGCCAACCCTTTCTCTAATTGGTTCCCTTCTTATCTCCTCTTTCCCGTTCTTGTGCTGCCCTCGCATGGGTGGGATGTGGGGCTTGCAAATCCAATCCTTTTTATGAACGAAGGAGCTCTCTCTTGGAAATGGCTCGCGACCAATTAAAATCCATACTGACCTCTTTAAAACTCTCCTCTCCACCTCAACACCTTCCCTTCATGGTTCTTTAACTCCCACTCCTTTATCTCCGATCTTTGGAATGCCTCTCACTCTTTCCACTTTTCTCTGTTTGGGTGATTCTTGCGAGTAAACTCCATTATTTCAATTTCCGCCGCTAAGTTAATTTCTCACGGCACTTTGAATGAAATGCGGAAAATTGTCTTAACTTCCTTTCTTTTTTACAATTCCTGCATTTTTTAACTCGAGCCGAAATGGTAGCAACATTTGCGTTTTGGCCCTTCATTTTCAACTTAATTTATCAGTGTTAGCTGTAATGGTTTGTCCCTTCTTTTAGTAATTTACATTAAATTAGCTGAGAAGAATATGGCTCTTGCTGTAAACACAGATACACAAGGAACTATATTTGAGAAATACTTCCGCAATTTTAGACCTAAAATTTCTATTATTGATAAAATACACACCTGAGACTTATTTCTCTAACATTTGTCTGCTTTTCGTTGGTTAGAGTGCAAGTGCTTTAGCACCAAAGTCCCGGGGTCGAGTCCCGGCTGATCAGATTATTCCAGTTGAAAGTGCTTTATATGTGCTCATTCGTTGTTGCTGTTTTCCTTTGCTACTAAAATTTTCCAGAAAATGGTTGTTTTTGGGGGCACTACATTTAAATTAATAACTAAGAAATTTTATTTTCACAGTGAATAAATCATATTAGAATTAGAATGGCTGAAATTAAGTCAACATACTAATCGTAGGATCCTTTTCGAATTATACTGAGATAGTTTGTATGCTTAACAGACAATGTCCACTATAACCTAATATGGTATTATATTCAATAATCGAATTTTTATAAAACAATAGTTTAAATCGGTTCAAAATAGTCTTTATTGTAAAATATAGGTTATAGCAAGAATTTAGTTACATTTTGGGTTAAATAAGTAAAACTCAATACCAATTTCTAAGTAGATATCCTAACTACAGTCTGTCCCACCGGACATATTATGGTAAGAAATTAAGACCATTTAATTTACTTTAAAATTTACTCAATGATATTTCTTTGATATATTTTTAGTCTGATTTACGAGCCCATTTCATCAGATTCTCGTTTCGTTGAAGATGCATATTAAGGCAAGTACGTCACTTCCTTAGAAAATTATAAATTTCCAGCTTTAATTTCCTCCTACTTGATGCAATTCCTTCCCGAGCTGGAATGCTTCCTATGTACTCTCTCCTAAGAATCCGTCGAAGAGCTCTCAATTACTTCCGACGTCTAGAAAAAGCACTTCGCCAACTAATTAACCTCTTTCAATTCCTCGCAAACTCTCCAATCCATCCCAACTTTTCTCATTTCCCTAAATATCTCCGTTCCCCATTTTCTCCACTACACTCTCATACCGTTCCTTCATACCTCTTTCCCTTACTCCATGATTTATCGTTCGCTATCCGTTGATAATCAGTGTTTTATGGAGTCATTTCCTGTTGGTTTTTCTTCTCTCCCTGAGCATGAGAAGGTCCCTCACATCGATTTATATTTTAACGTGTGTCCTAAGGCGACCTTCTATTCTAAACCGGATTAGTATATCTTGTTATCCACTCTTGATAAGTTCTCATCCGCATCACACTGCTTTCCGGAAATCACCCTTTTCCGTTGTCTTTTTCTTTAAAGCGAATTTGCGTATGCTTCGGAACACATACCTATCCAACATATAACAAAGGTGTGGTAAAGAAGCACCTCATCTTTGTTAATTGTAACATGGACTTTACAATGTCAAGCTCACATCTATTGAATTTGATACCATTTAACGGTACATGTGTATGCTACTTCTTATACATATTGAATGCTAAACGATATTGAATTTGTTTAGTTAAGCTAAATTTTACTCCTTATTAGCAGTAAATCCAGTAAAGCCATTAGTCGAAAATCTGGTTGGATGATTCATTTCTCCATTATTGGAAGAGAGAGCTTTGAGAGGAAATTAGAAGAAATAAGGACGAGTAGTTTATACTTAGCCATATATCGTAGCTATGAGTGGAGATAAACCACTTAAGTGAACCAAATGGTTTAGTGAATAATATATTTTGTCATAGCGTTTGACTAGGGAATTCTGTCGTTAAAAATGGCACAACTTAATTAAACTTATCTAAAAAAGTATGAAATCGATAGTGGAAGACGAGACTTGGTGGAAAGACACCAAAGAAGACAATGAAACTTCGTATTTTTCCACGGAATATTTAATACACGACCGGTTACCAGAATACGTGAACTGAAGTATTAAAGACTGCCACACGCCGAAAGGCGGCTAGCAGGGTATACACATAGACATAGACAAAGACTTAAATATATTTTTTGCATAATATGAATAAGATATAACTCACTGGCGAAGAGAACATTGAAAGATTCATTTTTAAAAATCCCCAAGCAAAAGGCGAATGAAAATCTGCATTCTTCAGGCACCCAATGATTCCTTGCCTGGGGCACTAGAATACTTTGGGCAGTCTCTTAACGTATAGGTATATTACAAATATATACCATCTAGGGACCAGACTGAAAAAGTAATGACGGATTAGTCCAGCAAGCATACATTCCAACATTTAGGTCGTGTTTTGACATCATAGAAATGAAAAGTTATGTATAACTATACATAATCGCAATTCCTTTTTGCGATATAATTTTTGAGCGTGTTTGTGCTTTATAATGGATTTTAGTAACAACATCGAGTAGAAGTATAGATATATATGCCGTGTCAAAGAGTTTTAAAAAATCAGTGCATATTTCACGAGATTTTTAAGAGGATCATGAAAATCTAAGCTTGTAGACACCATTGCATGTGCAATGGATGTTTTGCTCAAACAACTGGAGGAACTCATAGGTGATGTTTTTCATTTTAACAACTTATATTTAAAATCTTCTTTAGTGTAAGTTGGTGGAGTCATAAGCATGAAATAATTAAATCCTTGAGGTGACAAGGAAAAGGGTAGAGATGACTTTGCACGTGGAGGCGTGCGACTACGAAAAGGGAAAAGGGGGGATGCTTGAAAGGACCAGGACTCGAACCTGGAGTCTTCCGTTTTCCGTGCAGATGCTTTAACCAATTTAGCTATCGAGCCAGGTATCATCATCTCCATTTTAGAAGACTAGTCTCCTAAAACGGCTTAAGTATTGTTTTGTCCGTCCTTTTGATTTGAGTGTTTTTCCTTGGTATAGATAGGAAATAATTAGGAAAATATATAGGGAAAAAAAATCAAAATGACTGGGATTCGAACCAATTCATGTCCTTATTTTTCGCATTTATCCCTCCTTAGGTTTTTGGCAGCTCGGGTTTCCTTGCTATTTCAATTGCCTTCCCCTCATTCTTAATTAAATTCTTGTTTACTCTAACTATTGTTTCTTCCTGCAAGGTATTCACGTACAAAACGATAATTGTCCAAATCAATCCAAAGAATTAAGACACTCACAGAAGGGAATTAATCTGTTATTTTATCCTTAGTAAAATTATTCTATAGGGGAGATTATTATTTTATTTTTTCGGTTTGTACCAATAAAATGAGAGAATGTATCATTTAGCTCAAAACTTAAAATATAACTTAAAGTTTCTGGTACGGCATTCCAGTAAATAGCTCTTGGTAGCATAAATAAAGATATGGCTAGATACTCTTAAGAAAAATCGCATATAAATGCCTGGAACCGCACATTATAAATGCATTTACTAAGGCATTAAGTATTAGATGACTAGATGTTCATTCTCAGTTGCATCAGCATTTCATTACGTTTTCACCCAGCATGAATAGGTGGTCATAAATTTCCTATCAGATGCATTATCTGACGTTGCCGAGCCAACGGAGATTTAAATTCCGCGCAATATTACGGGAGGCAAATAAGCCCAGAGGTCTGCGGCACCCTAGGCATAAAAAACTTTGGATAAGTTGCTAAGGGGAAAGCGTCATGTTCACTATGGATGCATGCGTGGTAGTCCAGCGTGCATTTATCCTCAGCTGACCCTTTACTTTTTTATGAGTGCATAAATCAGCGTGCAGTGACCTCTGCGATAGGTGCTTCTCCCTCTGAAACATCAAGAGCGCTCTATCGCTTGCGATTAAAGCGATAGAACGCTGCGCCACTATGGGAAAATGCACAGGTAAAAAGAATGTTATCAAGTGGCGCTATCTAGGATTTGGTGTGCACACTCTATTTGGCGCTAATCCCTGCCGGCAGGTACACTTTGTGTCCGATGGTGGAAGGACGGCGTAAATAAACCCGGATCTTTCTTTTCTTCACGGAGTATGTGCTATGAAGCTAAAAACATCCAAAGGTTTATTGAGTGACGGAGTTAACTCGAGTTACCCATCCAGTAGCTTGATCTCACGATCCGACTATTTGACATTAAATCTGATTCACAGGCATGTCTTATATAGAGGAAAAGCTTTGCTCCCTTTTAGCGAATTTCTGTATTACTCAGTTACACGCTAAAAATTATGGGGTGTAACCGAATTGGAAATGCTCGATAATTGTGAGTTCTTGTAATTTGTATACTCCCATTCCTTACCATAATGTTGCAGTTCACGTTTTGCGAATCGCTGGCGTATTTAAGGAAGTTATAGCTCTTTTCAGTGTTACATTGTTCTAACAATTATATTTAACTTCTGAATAGACTGATAAGAGCTTAAAGATTAGTTCTGCTAAAGCAGTAGAATATTATATGACAATTCAAGATATCTATCAATATCATCAAATACCTCTAATGACAGCGCAAATCGGCAGTTTAATGTTGTGCCATTCTTTTCCTAAAAGCAAATATAATACATACTTGCAAATGTAAAAAATCAAGCATTTACTTGCTTAGTATGGTGTTGAGAAGTATTTATTATTGTTGTTAAAAGTTATTTGATTGCTTAGGTCATTTCGCACGTAGGACCCCACCGGGAATCGAACCCGGGACCACTTTCAACGAAGTCGAACGCGTAGCCCACTTGGCTATCCGGGAGACATTGATAAGTAATATCACCATTAAACCAGTTTAGAAAATTGCATCTGGAACCGGAGTCTTGTACGCCTACGCGGATTACATTTTCAGAATTAAATGCGCAATTTGAATTTAATAATTTAAAAGTGGCACAATCTAATAGCAAGAACTTTCTACAAGCCTCGATAAGGCAACAACTTGGCTAAGTAATGGAAACAACCACCATGTTTTTATGCTGTTTATACACATACTCCACATAACTTTGAGTGAAAAGAATCACTCTTCATATCTGCATTTGCACTATTTAGTTTCCCGAGACGGTATGAAGCTGTCTATCGATCACTCTCTGACGTATAACTGTAAAAATCATAAATCATGAATCATTTTAACTCTCTCTTCTATAAATCTTGCCTCACAGGATATTTAAATTTTAATAGTAGGCCATTCCATGCCAAGTGGACCAACGGTTCCCGCTCGACGATCATCACTGATTTCAATAAATTTTGTATGAACATAACTTCATATACTTTATGAACATTTGCCAAGTTTTAGATCCATCGATGTAATATTTGCTGAGATATAGTCATTTGTTTGACCCCCTACAGCCTTCTACAGTTAGACATCGATTTGAACTATGAGACACGTTATCTCAGGCAGGATTACGTTGAGCAAAACAAAACTTGGTATTCCTGCACAAAATTTATTGCTCTATTACACGAAAGAATAAGAAAACTTTTATGAGCAAAATCTGCGAAAAAATTATGGCTCGAAAAAAATTTAAAGTTTGTCATTTTATATCTTTTAAAATAAATATAAGATAAACACGAAACTTTGTGCCTTATAACTATTCCATACAAAGTGTTTGAATAAAAAGTTTCATTTTCTTAATGCCGTACGTTAGTTTAAAAATTGAGTGTAAATATTGCGATTTTCGTTACGACGCCGAAAATAGGGTATATTCAGCTCACATTTACAAAAAAATACCCCCTCGAAACTTTTTCAAATTATTTTTATAAGAAAGGGCTTGCTTTTATCCCTCTAAAAACTCTTCTAAAAGACAAGGCACAGAGCGCGAAGTTTGGATGAAGTTACCTCCGCCCGAAAAATGTGGCGCGAAAAACAATTTAAAGTTTGGCATTTTATATCTCTGCAAATAAACATAATATTAACGCGATATTTTTGTCTTATATCTACTTAATACAAAGTGTTAATAACATCATACGAACTATCTAATGCTATTTCCCTATTGGCACCATCACACAATTCATGGCTTTTCTCAATGATAATTTGTCTTGTACGTTCACCAAAATTTAACGAGTGGTAGAAACTATTTAATACGTTGTTATGAAAACCTGATTCAAAATGAGGTAACTTGCTAACAGATTGGATCGTTATTTTGTGGGAATTCGTCTTGTTTGCTTCACAGCAGCGAAAGATAATATCAGCTGGAAGTTGCTTTCTGCTGAGCAACTAACAAGAAACGACCTTACTGAATTATTTTGGCAGACTTTATTAAGGAAGGAGAAAAATTTCTTTTTGCAATAGTACTTTTATTGATGTACACGACTTAGTCATAAAGTGAACGGTCTGAAATTTATCAAATCAGGAGACTGTATGTTCTGATGAATTCTGTAAAACACTAATTTAGAACATTCCTTTTTGCAAGAAATTTACTCGTTGTTCCACCAGTGTACTGTTGCTAAATTGTAATGGCATTTTTTATTTAGATTTATTAGAAATCAGATCCTAAGATGCTTAAAAACTGCAGTGAACAAAAACGTGGATTTGATTAGCATATTGGTAATTTTATCAAACAAAAAAGCATGCAATTTTTTTGAGATCCTCTCAATCACTATCCTTTAAAAGAACTCTCAAATTGTGTTTAACAATTGATACTTACTTAAATACCTATGGAGATGACCTGTTGATGGAATTTTTATGAAGTTTTTTTTGGGGGGGCATACATTTTAATACATGATGCAAAAAGGAGGGATAATCTTGCCTATATTTTCATTCTGCTCGAATAAATGTGCTCAAATGAGTATACGTAAAATTGATATTTAAATAATATATTTATCCTGTAGTTATTTTGGTGCGATTATTCGCGTTTCTCATTATTATTCACCTGATATTAATTTTCAATTTTCTTTGAAAAATGTAACGTTTATTTTGTATAAATATTTTAGAGCATGCACATTACGTATTGAAAATCGTCATTTTGTACATCAGAATCTAATACTTTATATTAAGCTATATTATTCGTTAACATATTTCAGTGCATAAGCCCTACAAAACAATTTCAATCTATTTTGTACTCTTTAAATTTTAGATCTTTACTTACATTTAATTTGCTCGAATATTAATAGATAAAAACCTTAAATAAAAACTGTTCAAATGATTGAGTAGTTTATAGATTAATATTTTTACGTCTTAAGATAAGAAAAAAGGGTCAATCTCTTACTTTGACCATCTTATAAAATGGCTTCTTCAGATGCCTCTTTAGAGAAAATATTTCCCGTCCCTAGAAGGGATAGAATAAGCAGACATATTGGCCCTTTTTCATGCAGAGGAAGGTTCTAGGATTCTCGAAGGGAAAACCGAGAAGTGAAAAGGCTGGCAACCACATGTTAACCTGTAATCTCCTTCCAGACCCACAAAGAACCACGTTCTCCGCTGTCGTTCCATAAATCTTCTTTTTCCTATAAGGAACACCTTTCCATCAATCGCGTCCAAAATTTCATCACCGGAGGCCTTTCCACCACCCGTCTTTCTTTTGTCCTTCCCCCATTTAGAATCTTCAATTCCTCTCCTTTCTTAGCGGCCTTCCTTTCCCCAAACTCTCAAATCTTCCACGCCACCGTCATCATTATATTCGCTGAGATGGAACCGCGCTAACCTTCAAGGCATTCTCCTTCTGAAAAAGGTGCCTCAAACCGAGCATTTGACCTACTTCTGCCTCATTGCCTCCTTCGCAGCCTTTCTCACATTCTTATCACTACTTTCCTTCTTTTTGTTTTTTTATCGTTTGTTCCATTTTCCGCTTTTCTACACCTCCGTTTATTTTTTCCATCCTTTCTTTGTTTGCCGTGACACCATAACTGTCTCTTTTCTATTCACTTTCCCTTTTTAGACAGCTACGGTGCTTCTTTTCGGTCTCTTAGATATTATCTTCATTTGCTCTTCTCCCCTTTTCTCATCTTTAATTATTTTTTGTTATCACTCGACTCATGCAATCGTTTAGTAAAAGTTCCCGTTTTCTTCTCTTTCCTGCTTCATATTTTTTATCGCGATTCCTCATGCATTCTCCTCCTTCCTTCGTGTTTTTTATCCTACACCTTATATTTCATCATTTTTAGACTTTCCTTTCATTTTGTCTTCGTGTATAATTATTCACCTGTTATTTCTAACAATATTTAGCAGATATGTTTATTCTTAATTTATTCCTACACTGTTGACCAAGATTTTTCGTTTACCATTCATTTCTCTCTATCTTTTAACACGCTTTTATCACGCCTATTCTCCTTCCATTTTATCAGTTACTCTGCGTTCTTCTTATTTTTTCTCCATTCCTTTTAAAATTTGTTGAGTTTTTTAAATCAATTGTTCACCATTCTCATAAGACTAAATGGGAAAATGCGTCCGTAAGTTAACTGGGATATATGACTGAAGTTCAATCACTTAATTTCGTGTGGTATAGTTGATGTAAGAATTCTTACCATATGGAATTCCATGATGCGTTCAAAAGAATTTACAAAGTAAACATTTCAATCAGGGCTATTTAGTAAGGTCCATTTCAAATACTTATTGGTCATTGTCAGGTGTAGGGGAGGAATGAGTGTATGTACAAATCGAGGAGTTAGAAGTTCCTATAAATGGAATAAAGGAAAGCTTGCGAGTGGAGAAGGAAGATAAAGGAACCGACCTTTGACAATAGGGGGTATGAATTCGTGAAGGGAGGTGAGTTTGTAGCTGTTCAGTAATTGACGTATGTTTTTTACCTGAGATATTTAGTTTGAGCATTTTATGCTGAGTCTGTTATAATCAGAGATAATCAGACTGTTTACTTCGTGGAGAGGTTCTCTTCTAAAAGACATGGCACAGAGCGCGAAGTTTGGGTGTCAGAAAACGATTCCGTACGTTATTTTTATATCAGTTCGATCGATCTTTTCTGTGAGTATATCTGAGACATAGTGAGCAATTAATCTACGCAATCATAACCTTGACTATCCTTATTATAAAGGTGTATATTGTAGTTATTTTGGGGTATATATTGCGTCCTATGTAGTATGTATGTATTTGGGGTATATATTATGATGTAGGAATAACGTTATTTCTGTATACGGTTGCCACCGTGGAATAGGTTCCACACCGCAGCCTTTGATTGATAATAATAAAGTATCGGTGTCAGAAAAAAATCACATCTTTTATATTCTGCTATTTCTCCAATGAATTTCCTTTTGCTACTTCTTAATTGTATTTGCCTTAACGGATTATTTCTAAACACCTTCCAGTGATTGTCATTCAATTAGGTTTCTCATGTATTTATCGTGTTCCTTTTTCATTTTATTCCACTTTTCTTTCACCTCTATGTTCTTCAATCTCTTTATGTTTCTCCTCAACTGTTATGGTTTACCTATCTTTCTGTTTTGTAACCTTTCATTATCCTCGTATTTACGGCATATTGCCGAGGAAACATAAAAAGCGGCTACGATTTTTTTTTCCTCCTCCCGAATCCCTTTTTGGCATTAGTAGTCTTCTTCGCTCGCCAAGGGTTTCGTTCGGAGAGAAGTCAGTCGTAGAGGAAAAACGAAATGCCTCGTTCTTTTCTCGTCTAGCCATTTTTCCGTCGTCGGCCCTCGTAATTAGAATCACCCCTCCCTCTCTTCAAGTACTCTTAATTTCGCATAGGACTGCGATCCCGTAGAAGGGCTCCCTCGTCTCCTGCTCCGTCCGCTAGTGGCGCTGTTGAATTGGATGAAATAGGCTTCCTCCGCGTTCTGAATTATGCGTCACTTTCTTAGAGCATAAACTTTTGCGCTTCACTTCATCCATGCCTCATCGGTTTTATGGGTTAATGCATTAAGTCCTATCCTAGGAACAACTAAGTCTTGGATCCATTTACATTAACTTGCCGTTGAAAGATGCCTTTGAGCAGGTTCAATTACGGCACTTAATCAAGCCCTAAGTGTGAAATGATGCTTTCTTATGTAATTTATGACAGTATGCAAACTAAGGACCATAAGAATATTTTTAAAGATGACTAATATAAATATCCCTGCGTCTATTACATGCGGGAGAAATGCGTCTTGGTATATTGTAAGAGCCAAGCCTCACTATTTACAGTCAGACTTTCAAACTTGTACAGTTTACGAACATTTACAAATTCATCCCAACAAATCTGTTTTACAGTGGGCTAGAATTAGAAAGAGCTGAAAATATACCAGAATGTTATTTTTAAGTACTCTGAACGTTAAAACGAAGTATGTCCACTATATGTAGAATACAATTTTGTATTAATGCAACGTAATGAAGCATACAATTATGTGAAAGGATTTGGTGCTTTCCCGGTAAATGTGGTGCAGAAATTCTTTCGGCTGCTAACTCTGGAGCCATCTTCAGGGATGAAGTGCCGAGTGTGTGAAAAGTTCCGGTATATATAGGGACTCCAGCATCCTTTTCACTTTTCTGGTTGGTTATCGGTGCTGGGTGGCTTTGATTGGATTTGCATGATATCGGCTCTCGGAGATTTTCCGGAGGATAGGCTTAACTGTTTAAGATGAAAATTTCCATACTTAATCTAGCAAATGATTTCGGGTCCTTGTTTTGGACCAAAATCGTTACTAAAGTGAAGGAAATATTAAGAATCTATACAGACCCACACGTTAGATTTAATTATGATGTTATGATAGCTTTGAGTGAAACGGAAACTCTGAAACACAAACAACCATATCTTAAAGTGTGAAATAATTGTCTTTCATATAAATGAAGTACAATCATTAAGTCATACTCTGTTATGAAATTAGAAATAAAACTTAATGAAAAGGATTTACCTAGTGTGGAACAGAGACGTATTTTGAGGTCTAAACGTTGTACGTGTTGCGATAAAATGCTCAAAATGACGATGAATAATTAAGATGAGGTTTGTATATATAGCTCCATCTTTTTATTGGTACGATTATGAAATTTTCCATTTGTTCCTCGAATTTTTAACATTCAACTAAAATAAAGCAAACCATTCTTCGTATTTCATAAAGTACTAATTGTTTCCTGTTTCCACAAGCGGGAAAATTAAATAAAAATTAACTGCCTGCATAAACAAAAACCTTAGAAATGTTATAATACTTTATTATTCTCAGGTATTACGGGAAAATGTTTCAAAGCGCTAATAATAGACCAAAAAAAGGGAATGCTCTAGTTATTTCTTGTAGTTAATTAGGGTTATTGATGTCTTTAGAAATAGCATCAAGCGTGTTACGTGCCTTTTGTTGTTAGAAGACAATCGCCGTTGTTCTGGATTATTTCTCATCCGAAAACCATTGTTTCATCAGCGATAACTTGTATTCTCCTCGAAAACATCACCGAAACGGGGAAACTAGGGTTTAAAGGAAACAAACCTCCGGGCGACAAATCCCCTTCCCAAACTCCCGTCGAGTTTTATGACAAGCGCGAAACGAAATTCCGCCATGAAGTGTTTATAATTGAACGGGATCGGTCTATTTTGTTCTCGCAGGGTATCATGTATCCTCCATCGTTAATGACGGGTCGTGAATGGATGAGTCTGCTTCGAAGTTTTGGAAGCGCACGATATTTGCCTGGAGTCATAAAGCCGTGTTGTCGTAGGTCATTAGGGAGCTCGATTTATGTCATCCACCGGCTCCCTCCCTCAGTATGCAGACGATGTTTTTAATGCTGTTGTCGGAGCAACAGCCCTTCCGAGGCGAGTGAACAATAAAAGCGAAAGGCAGAAGAAAGGCGAACGAAGAAAATGGATTGTGATCATCGTTGATGCTTTTCTGCTGTCCGTGCGTTTCCATTTTGCATGGAGTCTATTTCATACGGCTCAATAGAGTTACTTTAATGCTTTCGCGAGATACCGCACGGCTAGTAATTAGCTTACCTGTTGTATTTTCACTTATTTAGTAAACCGGCACCTAAGTTGTTAACTATCTTGAACCTGCATTGATGAAACTAGCTAATCTGTTACAAAAATGTTATAGAGCTTTAATTGATTGCCAGATTATTCTTTTAGAACACAAATTATGGAAAATTAGCTATGACAAAACGCATGGTCTATATGATCGCTTTTCTGTTTCATTACATTCTACGGTGATAATACTCGTAGAATCGCAGTTTTATAGCTGTAATAGCAATTATTCGAACTAAGGAGGGCCCAAATGGCTAAGTTGTCATGGAATTTCAAACTAATTCTCATTCTCATTATATTTTACTCGATTTTATGTACGTTTTATATACCATTTTGATATGCTCTTTTGGATTATTTCTATTATTACCGTAAACTTTAGTTATATATTTTTTGACAACATTGGATTTTTTATACAAATATTTTAAAATTTATAATAATGTTGGTTTTAGCGAATGGCATTTTGACTGCATTTTGCTAAAAGAGGAATAATTAATTATTATTCTGCCTTAAAACAGGCTGGTGATGATAGTTTCGCAATGTTCTGCTTTCTTTAAGATAAATTCCGCGCACAAAAAGAGGGAAAAAAGTTCAGAAAAAAGAGTTCCGGCCAATCGTTGTAAGGAAGTCTGAGAATTACTATTTTGCAATTCAAAAGGTCACACCGACTGCAATTAAGGAAGTTCCATTTATTCCGTAGTCTATTTTTTGATTCTGCGAAAAAATACTACATAATGATCCGTTCTGGAATTTCATCCCGAATTGGTATTCCTTGCGACCACACATATTTTGAACTTAAATAGCCAAATCTAATAATCCGCATACTCTCTGCAATTGATTTTGAAAGCATTTAATCTATCCTCTTTTCCTTCTTGTGCCATTTATAATCCGCATACGTGATTTTACTTCTCGAAATGGCATTCACATCACAATTTCATCACGATTAAACTCTTTCCTTAACCTCCGTAAATGGAAAGTACTACATTTTAAGCTGATTTACCTCAAGGGAATTAAGATAAACTAATTTCACTTGGAAATTTATTTGGATTTGGACACTATTTAATGTAAATTTATTTTCATGTAATTTCCTGCCTTCGACCAAAGTAGCTCTAAGAATCTAGATAATCATCTTTATTTGTGAACCAAGCATTCGTCATTATTTCAATAAGAGTAACTTACGCTCCGAAAAGTACTGTGAGAAATATTGCAATTAGGTTAAAAACCCATTAATAATAAGATAATTTCATTAGCATAATTATGTTTCAAACCTTTTTCCCCTATTTCGAATGCTACAAAATTCTATGATAAAACAGGAAACGTCCCGACTTTTCCATAGAATGCAAGTTTTTATCCTTTAAAGAAAGGAGGTTAGAGGCCCGGATGCGATTTCAGTACTATTTGAACCCTCTGCCACCAAGTCTGACCCTCAGACGAGCATAATTGAGATAATTAGATAAATAAGAGAATTGGCAATGCAAATCGTTTTATGGACTTGTTTTTTATAAGAACGACACGGAATAGTAGCAAGCAAAAGAGATAGGTAGATGACTCGCAGTTAAAATCCCTAGCTGCTTACATGCAGGTAGCTACTAGGAGTATGTAAATATACATCTTCAAGTTGCTTCCCCGTACATCTCATTCGAAACTTAAAGAATCAGCATATAATCCAATTTTAGTTAAAAGGGAATATTTTCCGTGGGTTCTCTGGGTGTTGCTAAGTTATCGTAAGCAATGTAAATGAAATTTGTTTGAGGTTTAAATTTAACTAAATCAGAATTTATTCGAACAGTCACACAAAATATTATCAACTTTTTTCTATAAAGAAATCATTGCTGGAAAGGTAAGTTCTCCTGCAAAATTTGTAAGAGACAAGGTAACAATATATATTTAGCTCCTCTTTAGGTCAGATGATTTCTACTGTTTTATAAATTCTGCCTCAATGACCCATTCCTTAACGAGTATCTCTCTCTCCCATTTCCCACCTCTTTCCAACTTTCTACTTCAACATTTTCCTTCTCCTCACCTTTTATCCTTTCCCTTTCCTTCCTTATGCTTTTTACAATAATTTCTTGTCAAACTCTCCCTTCTATTGCCTCATTTCTTCATTCTCAAACCGACTTCCACTCATCCCCTCCTTAACAAACTAGAACTGCTCACACACGTACTTCGGTACCATTCTACATAATATACAAATAAAATTTAGAATCATTTTAAGCTCCGTATTACATAAATTAATTCTGCAATATTTGTATTATCTCCTGCAGAATGAGATGCGGATCTGGTATTTCATAATTGATGGAAACTGCCTGGGAGAACGGAGATAATCACATCCTAAAACGATGAAGTGGCAATTACTTTTTCTACTTGCGACTTGAGGTATTTGTCCACATTCTTTAAAATTTGGCGATTAGGAAGACGATTAGAGAGCTTGAAATGACAGGTTTCATCGAGCAAAGTAGTATGTAAATAAAAACACTGATTAAATCAGCATTGCGAGATTGAAAATTCCAGTTCATAACTAAATGGCCTCAACTCAATCCGTTGATTTTGGTCTTTGGATTGCATGAAAATGTTTTTTGGTATCTTTTTGGAAGGAAAATATCATAGAATTAAAAAATTCGGATTTTTTTAATCGCATATATATTTGTAATGATGAACACTGAAGGCATTGTAGAAGGGCGAAAATCATTCGCTTAGGTATATACGTGATTCTTTCAGGAATAATCCTAAATCTTCCAATACATAGGTTATCTAAAACGAATATGAGATTTAAATCAAAATTAGTATAAGAAATGAAGGACGCCTAAAATTGCATCAAATTTCAGTGGTAATATTTAATTTATGGAAAAATCTAACCTGTATTCATAAAAAATGCCTCAAACATTTACGAGTTTAATTTAAAAGTGTATGCTAAAAAGGAAAACATCTCCTATACTTGAATATAATTCGCAACAAAAAACATTGCTACTTGTACAATTCTGTACAGAAGTGAATAATTTTGGGTACTGTACAGATAAAAAGGTTTAATACAAAACCAAATAAATAAACGCGATTATAACCATTATTTTGAACAAACGTACATGTAATGAATTTCTAATCTCGCAGTTGCTATATAAAAGGTCGACGGAGTCAAAATCTCAGGATAATTTAACGTTACATAATTTTCCGCGAAGTTGGAGCTTGAGGAAGACATCTTCCTGAAATAATTTCGAGGGAAAAATAAAAGATGGAGTAAAAACACGGAGCTGGAAGAAAAGAAGCCTATTTCTCTTCGGAATTCATTTCCAGGTACCGATTCCGTTTTCCCTTGTTGCCAGGCCAGCCGTGGTAAGCTGATCTTTTCATCCGCTAGCGAAGCCCCGTGTCTACGGACACGTTATCTTCAAGGCAACAAGGATCCTCCTTCCTCTTTCCGCTCCAATCATTACTCTCAAATCTCTCCTTTATATAACTGGTTCTTTTTTTACTGACTCGACACTTAATTTCACTTTCCTTGAAACTTCATGAAAATATCCGATTTTCTTTCTTACAAGATTGAAAAACAAACTTACGTTACCCTTTCTTAGAAACTGGGAACCTGAACATTATTGGCAGCAGTGTAGAGGGTTTATAATAATTTTCTTACGAGCGAGATCATTCTCATAATTTAGATCTAATCCAAAATTTGTATTTTTTGATCTTTATTTGTTATACTAACGAATATATTAAATACCTTAGTTGTTGGGAACTCAGGTATTCCCTTTACGACAAGGACATGTGTGTAATTACCAACATTAAATACGTTATCATTAGTCATACTTTTAGAAACATTTTAAGATTTAAAACATCGAGTATTCCAAAGCCAAAGTCGTTTATATTTTATTTTAACGAATTTGGAATGTTTAAATTTAAATTAAGAACAGTTTCGTTACATGCCAAAGCCTTTCACCAACTCAGGTAACTACTCCTTTTAATTTAAAAATAATTTCAAATTTTGAAGGAAAAACGTTTATCTAAATATAACAAAAAAACTTTCGACAAATCACTGGTGTCTCTTAGACTGAGAAACTGCCTTCATTACTCTCAGATGTTTATTCTTGCTTTTACAATCATAGAAAATTACTTATATCGTGAGTAATTAAATATAAGTATATCTAGAGGAAAAAAGAAGCTCCAGCGATAATTTCACATTCCGAATCTCGTAATAATAGACGTAATGACATAGTATAACCTAGGAAATTCATCTTCCTCTCCTAATACACGGTTTAAGTATTTTGTAAATTTGGTGTGGACTTTTCATAATTACACCATGATGAACCGAGACGGCTTCCAAGTAGCCAGAAAAATGAAAATATTGCACGGATTCTCATCTCATCGATTCCAATTA
This sequence comes from Ladona fulva, assembly GCA_000376725.2. Classification (NCBI taxonomy): domain Eukaryota; kingdom Metazoa; phylum Arthropoda; class Insecta; order Odonata; family Libellulidae; genus Ladona; species Ladona fulva. Next base: position 379,327 of record KZ308876.1, read on the forward strand.
TAACGAGCATTGAAGCAGTGCTTTTTATTATTATTTGATCCAAGAACAATGTGTACTAAAATGTTTCCATGTTGATTTTCTTCAACATTTTGCGAACGCCTCATACAGACAAACCTCAAAACTTTTTCTTTGAATTTCTACTGGTCAGGATCAACTGGCATTCGATACTAATACTCAAAATTCAGTAAAAGTTTTCTATAAATCTATTTCATGAAGATTACACTAATTCTATGGAGCTTGACGTATCATTCGAAACCCAAATACCTACTCCTCTTCTCCCATCATTTTCGATTTTGAGATTTAAGGATCTTCCTCGAATGCGTTACGGAGCGTCACCCAGCGAAGAAAACGTTCCCAATAGCAAACCACGCAATCCTCTTTCCAAGTCAGGAGTGCCACAGGGCAACGTTCCTGGGCCTCCGCTTTTCATAAAAACTCATCCACTCCTTAAGCTTCGCCTCTTGCATTATCTACGTTAATTAAAACCTTTGCTCCCTTCCACGTCAGCTCCCAGTTTTTCTTCGTCTAAAACGGTGGAGCCGCTAGCCTTATATGGAGTGGGCATAATTAAATTCTGGTTCTTTTGGGGAAAGGGAATGGAAGCGAAATAACGCGATGAATTTTTTTTATTCCCTAAGCGGTGGTCTTCGGGCGCGTTGCATCGCAAAATAGCCTGTGGAGTGGTACGCAATGTGTTATCTCTTCACCTTACGTTGGTAATCTCCTCCCGTTTAGATAAGGAACGGACTTAGTCAGTTCCTAGAAGCGTTTCCGCAGAACGTAATTTCCGAATGTATTCAATCTGTTTCGTTTAAGGCCTGCTTTCTAAAAGGATACACGAGCACAGGTTTCTAGTTTATACGGATGGAAGATACAGATTCATTCATTCATTTAGTTGCCATTGAGGATTAAAGACCCAGCACTCTAAATTGTTTAAGTATTAAAAAACTCATTGAGTTGAGTAATGTGATAGCTCCGATTTAGTTGAACCGGATGTAAGAAATAATTTTTATTTATTCAAACGAAACTCCGATATTGTAGGATATTCTGGTTATGAATGTTTCCCAGTAAATGAGATTTTATGGCCGGAGTACCACAAAGTAAAAGTATTCTGGTTATGAATGTTTCCCAGTAAATGAGATTTTATGACCGGAGAACCACAAAGTAAAAGTGAATGCCATCATGGGCATTCATTTCGAAGTAATAATTTGACGCTATATCAGCTTTATCTTCCGTTTTCTGTAATATATGGGGCACATATATTTGATAACGTTCTACTTCACAAAACTATGCATAGATAATGGTAAATTCACCAAAACCCATGTTCTTAGTTCTTCATATTGATCAGCAGTCATCGGTACATAAACTATTGATATATTAACAAATATTTGGAAGAAAAACCGGTATTTAAAGGACAGTAAACATATTACAATCATAGGACAACAAACATAATAAATCAAATAGGGAATTTAGAAGGACACACGTTTTCATCTAACACTCACTTGCAATTGCTTACTTACAAATTGGCAAATGATAACTGAGCGTGATTATATTTATTCTTTTAAATGAACGTGGATTTAAAATAAACACAGTCCACTGATTCACCACACATACAAAAGTACTTATTCAACAATATATGAGCGCCCTTGGAAACTCAGGAGTAATTTATGGAAGGGAATCTGGAGATTAAAAGGAGCTGTTACGAATTAGTTCCCGTCGGGTTTTGGAAAGTTATGGGTGCTGCTGATACGAGTGAAGAGAACTGCGCTTGACGTAGGATTTTCTCCGCAAAGGAACACAGACATGACCTCTCGAAAGACTTGAGTGGCATTAGATCGACTGTGTTAACTAAGACATTCTGCTCGGTGTTTGCTTTGCTTGACGTCTGCTGGAACTCCCTCTGGAATCCTCGCCAGAGATGGAGAAGACCTCCTTTCTATGCCACCGGTTATGGGTAAACGTTTCCTCCTTCCTCGAATTGGCTTTCGCAGCGCAAACATTTATGGACTGGGGAATCGAATGTCACGCCATAATCACGCGGTGATCGAAGATCTGCAGCCTCAGTGGTGAGGCGTCATGGATCTCAATGGACAACCACAAATGATGTTTGAGGGGCTCATGTGATGGATGCTGGATTGCTCTAGAAAGTGCGGTATCAAGGCTTTCTTCTCTAAATTTTTCTTTTGTATGGAGGGGAAGATGTAAAGTTTCTCCGCGAAACTTAGAAGCTGTCAAAAATGTTTAAGAGGTTTACCTTCTCTAGCAAAGATAGGGTAACGATTGCTAACAGAAGATGTCATTGAACAATTTACCGCTAAAATTTTCCTTCCGTAGCACACTTACGTACGAGTTGGGTTCACTTAAGAGATTGCTAGAATAGAAATGGCAACTGAAGGTTAAGATAATTAATATTATGATAACTTCAAAAACTATCCTCAATATGATACTACCCAATAGGCATTTTGCCGTCTATGAAGACATCATCATGGGCAAAGTATTGGATAGTGTCATATTGTTAATGATTTTTGGAGTTATTCTAATATTCATAATATCATTAGTTTCCATCCGAAGAGAAATTCATTCATTTCATTAGAGAGGAATATATACATTTTAAACTAAAAAAAATTAGTTGTTTTTGAAGTTAAAATTTTTTCTATTTCTAGTTTTCAACTATTGCAACGGCAGAAAACCTTATAAAATAAAGCAAATAACCATCTTAGAGTTTCAAGACTATGTTAATCACGGATATTTTGTATTAAGTATTGAATTAACTTACAGCAATATACCCCAGCCCTTAATCTTCCACTGCTCATTTACATACCAGCTCAATAAATTCAAATATTACCATCCATGGTGGTCACGTTTTCTTTCTTCGTTGGAAAATTTACAGATGAGTTTCAATAGATGCAACTTCATCCGACATACCAAGAAAAATTCGTGGATCACATTATCAAGTGATCATTCTAATTGAATAAGGAAAAGGTACTGGTTGCGAAGTAAAAACTTTTATTTTATTTTATAATAACAATTTCCAACTAAACATAAAATAAAAATGTATATAGAAAAATGCTGCGTGTAGGTGATACGGATGCACGAAATAAAAGTATATGTGATGTCTTTCGTATACTACGTGGTGCAGCGAAGCTAATTCACGCAAATGTGCCGTACAAAATAAGTTGAGAAAGGGCATCGAGCCGGAGCCAAACCGATCACCGAAACCGAAAAGAGACGTTATTTTGAATTAAATAAAATCCGAAGCGGAGCAAAAAAAAAAAATGAAAATCTTGAACCCGAATCGAAACGGAAAACTTTATTCTCCATTATTCTCAAATTTTACTTATGTGTTTTTGGACGATGGTTTAACTAACACGTTTAACATCGACTTGCAATCAACTAGTCCTTAGTTTCATTCTAAAATCTATTGTAAAAAAGTAAAGCTGGAAACGATAAAAAATATGTTCAAAATGACATAATAATAATGCCATAGTCGGAGCGGAATTCGACAGTTGGACTTTAGCAGAAGGAACGAAACCACAACAGAGCCGAAGTTTAAGTGTTTCGATGAACAAAAGCATAAACCAGAACGAGAAATATAATAGTGAGATACTCAGGCTGAGGAATATTTGCCTACAGAACACGTGTATTGAGGAACACCAGTGTACGAAAGCACGAACATAAAGCACTGAATTTGCAACTGTAGAGAATGTAACAGCATGGACTGTAAAATTCAACGATTTCAAGGACAACTTCGCAGTAATGAAAGCATATAAGCCGTTTTTTAAATATATCATTAATTAATTTTCTGATTTTATGCTAGAATTAAATTTATAGTTCGATTAATATTTTATCGGAAAAAAATATAGTGAAAGTAATGGAATTCTTAATGAAAAGGGCACAAATTTTAAAAATCGCCTAAAGGTATAAAAATCACCATTTACGTGGCAGAGGGTAAATGCCGTTCACCTTTTGCAATGAAAAAATAATAGGATCGTGAACATTTTAATTAGAAACTGCCGTTCTTGACGTACATTTGTCATCATCTGCTGTATGATGACACATTGATTGCGTTGTTCCATTGGAAATGGTCGAAAATGCATCAACTTTAATTTTCTAGGGAATTTAATATTTTCTCTATTGCACGGTTGAAATTAATTGAAATCAGGGAGGTGGAAAAGAGTGCGCGAGAAAATAGATACTTTTATTCTCCTACTTCTAAAAACAATACTAATCAGATGCAAAAGATATTTTGACAATATATGGTTCAACGGAGGATGAAACACGCCAAACTTTTGTGCAACATGTATTTCTTTAGAATTGTTAGTTAAAGGTTTATTCAAATCCATGCTCAAGCTTCCACAGGAAAAATTACCGACAGTAGGTCTGTAGCCAAAACATGCAATTGCAATATAGCAATTATCTTGTAACAGGAGGAGCGAGAAAAAATTCATTGAAATTCGAAATGATGGTACAGTAATCAAATCAAAATCCTAGTAAATATTATACAGAGATATAAATTTTATGGAAACTGTGCGAGAATTTGTGAATAGGTGTTTAAAAATATAAATTCCATATTTTTGTTCGCCAAAATGTTTTCGTTGTTACATTCCAAAATCGAAAAATTTACTGTTTGATGCGACAAATAGAGTGCAAATGATTTAAAACTGCATTGTCTTTCGTATCAATTCCATGAATAGCTGCATAAAAAATCTATAAGCTTGCTGTGGTTGAGGTTTACCATTTGAGATATTGATATAATTATTGCCTAGATGGGAAAGCTTTCCTCGTTTTACAAAATATCAAGCATTTATCTTTTTATAACGTTATAGGGATTTAATATAATATTAAAACTGATGAAGGAAATTTATTGTTTTGGTAGAAATTTGATCATTTGGTGTAAATTAAGAAAAAACTGGAAAATGAAATTCTAAATATTCTTAAAACTCGATAATCCCTTGACATCCACGTGGTGGGGGTTATTCACTATAAATGCAGACTCTGCATGGTTAAAGTTAAAAGCAAATGGTGAGATTTCATACGAAATCAAAACAAGAAATATTTCAAAAACATAACAAAGAATTTCGAGATGGAATCGAATTACTTCTATGCCCAGGAGCTGTTAATTTTAAGCATCTTTGAATGAATGACTTCCCCATTTTTTCTTATTTTCATCCTATATCGTATTTTCAGGAAATGCTATCTAAATTTGCATTTACGAAAGTTTTCATCGTGGTTGAATAATCATGATAAATAAATACCACGTCTCCCTTTTGGCCTTTAAATTTATATTTTTAAGTAGAGACTTTTAAGAGATCTGACGAAAATTTTGTCTGTTATAACATCATGCAAAAAAATGCTAATGAAGTTCAATTGGTAACGAAAAACTGAACTCCGTATTCATTATTTCTGAATTAATTTGCAAATTTAACGTGAGACTTTCAGCTCTATCATTTACTCTCATTTTTTATCAGTTGTGTCAGTTTCAGTAAGACTAATAGAAACCTTCATAATTATATACAATTGTGTCCAGCATTGTGGAAAATACTATTTGTCCTTCTTTACACGGCTTTCTAAAAAGTTACGCCTTCCCACATCGATTTCACAATTTAAATTAATAATACACAAAATGTGATTTATTTATAAGTATTACTTTATTATTACAATTATATTCTCTGTGTTAGCTCCTCTTGATGGCAAAAATATTCATGTTGGTTAGCCAGTTCAGTTGAAACTCTGAGTCAAACTGGAGACTAAATCTTAACGAGACACGTGGCCCAGATCTGGAAATGACGGCATTTCTTAGAACATAGGTCGAAGTTATTTCAAAAGTTCATCTCATCAGAAGTGAAATTTAAATTTATCATATATTTCCTTTTTGCATTATTTTTCCTTGTCCGTTGTTCTAATCGCTTCATCGGTTATATCACATTATCTTAGTCAATGTAAGTTACAATGCAATTCTTATATAAGAATATGCTGTTGTTTTCCCGATGGCCAAGAGGGTACCGCGTTCAACTTTGAAGGTAGCAGTCCTAGGTTCAGTTACCGCAAGGGACCCACCTTTATAAAGGAAGACCTGAACTGTCTTAGACGTCGGAGCACCTTTATAAAAAAGTAGTACTGCTAACGTTGCTTTGATGATAAACTCTGTTTTTTCTAGTGAAAAAGATTACTTAAAGGTATTCCTGTTTTTGCACCCGTGAGCCCAATAGCAAATTTGTTATTATATGGAGTTAAATTTCAGTAGCTTTTGCAGCGATAAACTGTGCGCCTGAGCAGATGATCGTTCCCACTCTCCCCGTTTTCCTTTCCCGGAGCTTTCGCTGCCGCTAAATTCCACCCCGCTTTCAAAGGCCTCTGATATTGTGGGTGTTTGTACAAAGTTTTCCCGAGTTCTGAGCGTGCCCACCTCTACAACGGATAGAGGAAGCAAACCAAACGTGTAGGGCAGTAATTGAAAAACATCTTTTTCGGGCAAGCGCGGTGAATGTATACGCTTTCTCAGGGACGCTACCCATTTATTTTCCCCTTCGATCCATCCTACCACATTTCCTCTTTCTATCATTCTCACTTTCTCCTCCCCTTTCGCTTTTGCGATCTCAAAACTTTCGCGAAATATCCCTCTGCGAAAACTGCCAACTACCCCAGAAGGCTAAAGCTAGTATCTCTCGCCTCGAAGTTGCTATGCGGTCGCCTCCGTCCGTTCTTTAAAATAAGTTTCGTTTGGATGCTAATTAATTTAACAGCCGCTGCTTGAGTACTAATGCTTTTTTAAATACAATGACACCTCTTTATGAGGCGATGACCAAGTCCAGAGGAACAAGATGCATTTTTATTTGAATATTTTTGTTAAGACTGCAACGTTAAGTTTGTGTTGTATGAGTAAAATACATTACTGCATCTGCATTTAAAACTCTTATGTAAATGTATAAAAAAGGTGTATGCAAGGGTCTTTATCTACATTATGGAATGATTATCATTTTCCTAACGCGAATTTTATTTCCTTTATGATTTATCATTTTGATTAAATTTCGAGTTTTTAAAATTTCACGTGGTTATTTTATAAACTACCTTTTATATAAATTAAAAATCTTTTATATGAATTAATACTACTAGCATGTTTTAATTGAGAATTGTAAACAATTTTCTGCAGCGTGCAAAGGTCATAGTGTAAGAACCAAAACATTAAGAGATCTTTAATAACATTCCATCTCTATATCTAAGTCGATGTGCTTCGAAATAAAATTGTTTCAGGAGGAAAAACAGATATTTATGCAAACTTTATCATTTGAATAATTTATTTATACAGTGATAAAATAAAAATTAGTTTCACAAACTATACTAATGGGTTTGGTTGAAGAGTTATGAGGATTCTTGTCCTGATTTTGTCAGATTACTGCTGTTTTAAGTCCTAATATTTTATGTATTATTTTTCCTATAAAGGGTATTGACCATTCTTTGTCCCACTCAAACCCTCGAACTTTTCCGCCAATAGCTACCTCAGCGTTTTACGAATACGAAACCAAAATGCTAATGATCTACCGTCATTAACGAAAATAGAACCAGTTACAGAAACATATCAAACGGTAATGTTCGTTAAATTCTACAAACGACAAGAAGAACTGAAATATATCAGTAAGGTTCAGCTTAATTAGTAAAATTCATAGTCGATCAATCCTTAAACCTGCTATTTCAACGAGAGGTGTTACCAATCCAGTTTAATCTCAATCAACTTTCTTCCGTCTTAAGACTTTTATCACGTTGATGGCGCGGGATATAACTCTATCCGAATTATCATCTAATTTTAAAAGATAAACCGAATTCTGAATGTAAGAATATCTGTGGGTATAAGGGGAAGATCAACGACCGACTAAGAATTCTGAGAATAGGAGATTATTCATTAGCGAAGCCGAGAAATATATTGTGAAAAAAAAATATTCCACACTAATAAGAAAGATAAAGATACGCTGAAAATAGGCTTATACAGACAAAGTTCATTTAAATGAAGAAAACATTTTTTGTACTTTTATCGTACATTTTAACCCGTATTAGCTAAGTGACAGAAAAATAATTAAACCTTAGTTTTTTCAATAACGGATGCGGAAAGAGAGAAGAGTTTTTTTGCGAGCTTTCCCAGCAGGTATAATGCATCTAATTTATTCTTTCCTATAGAGTAGAGCTACCCAACCAGTGTGCAACGACCGTTTGTTATGTCATTTGGTATGCCGCGTAACATTAGAGAGCAATATGTTCTTTGAATTTCGCATTATATTCTCGTTCCATTTTGCAAAATAGCATTTAATTTAACAATATCTCCTAATAAAGTTATAAAATATTCTATTTATCACCTGAAGTTTTCTTTTCTAATTTAATTAAGACTCAAACCAATCAACGTTTGGTTTAAGTTTACCGAGGAGTTCGGATAACTACGAAAGTGTGCCGAGGATTCTGACATGTGGAGGAGTACTACCCAAGAGAACAATTTTAAATGTATCATACACATAAAAACCTTTAATACTACCTTCTTTGACACTACCTATCTTTACACAGAAAAACCTATAATTCTACCTTCAGAGATTCTCTGGTTCTCCTTCAATTAGCTTCCCACTTTTATTCTTTAGAAATGTTTGTATAGAAATCTTTGAGCCTCATCTTCATATCTTCCGTCCTTTCCCAATGTTTATTAGCATGCTTATTAAAGGAAGAACTTTACACCGAGAGATGGTGCCCTCCAATTTAAATTTCGCCGAGGAAACACGCAGTGGGTATTTTCTGAGAATGTTATGCCATTATCTGCAGTTACTTGGAAACCGTGTTTGTAATGCACAGCTTTCTCCCAATTACGAAGTTTGTTTACGTGAAACGGCTCCTCTACCGATTCGTTTGTTTCGCTTTGGCGAGAAATGCGAGATCGCATTGTTGTCTGTGTTTCCGCGTAAGGCCGCTGTGCTGTGGTGGCGCTGCTTGTCGCCGCTATCGTAAAACCTGGTTTAGGAACAGACGAAGTTTGGAGACAACAGTGTTTCTACTTGTGTCGGTCGGATGTAAATGGCAGTGCACACTCAGAACTACAAGTTTGGTCTCGGAAGACATTCCGCAGTCCTATGAGAGAATGGTTGTGCCTACGAAGGAAGGTGATTGGTATGAAGAACGAATTAAAACAAAACATTAGCACATCAGGTATAATACGCACTTCAATAGCAAAGTGTGTAAATTAGATAAATGTGGTCGAGACAAATGGTTTTATCATCTTTATGTCTAACCCATCGTGAGGGAAAAGAATGAAAATAAATCTTTCTGCCAATTTTTGTGAAACATGACAGTGAAGATGTCTGCCGTGCTGATAAAATGGAAAAAGAATATATTTTCATAACATTTTTTGACAAACAAATTCTGAAAAATATCAATTTGGAATTGAATGCATTCAAAGCCTACGGGATACGATTTATAAATCAATTAAGAAACGGTACTTTATAGTATTCCACTGCCTAATTATATCACGATTACTGACGAAAATTGTTATATCCGATGATAAAGATTTCTCAGAGTGAAATTATCGATACAATATTGTAAGGTGCAGGAGATACAAAACGAACGTAATGAATAACGAACGAACAACGAATAACGTCATTTTTAATTTTTGGATGCTGCTATCAATATTGATCGCGAACGTTTATTAAACATAGGTTCTTCGTATTTTAGTGGTGCCTGCTGTGGATGTGTCCAACTTACGGGGGAATATTGAGATCTCTCCACTTCATACGTCTCGCCGAAGTGCATTCTTATGTATATTTACCCACATAACTATCTGAAAACCAAACTCCCATTTCTTTGGAAGATTCGGTGACTATATTCCTAATCGAATCCATTTACTTAATAAGTTTATTTCCGTAATCTTGTAAACGAAAAACATATGAGGTACAGAAAGAAAAGAAAAGTGGAACACAGCTGTTAATGAATTAGCGATTTAAAAACACTCCGTAAGCCGTATGTCGACAGATGGAAATCGCGTTTGGAGGCAAAAGGGAAGTTCCGGAGATAATTCCTAGGAATCGGTAATTCGGAAATTCCTTTTTGTCTGCAAACGCAATTTTTATCGCCAACATACGTTTTGTGGAATGTTTTAAATCTCTGAAAATCAGGCACAGAATTACAGCAATCTGATTCCATTGTAACAATTACATTTTTGGGTATGTATTATAATATAATGTGTGTCATGCCACATAATAGTTACTCGAATACTAAATCTACACTTTTAAAATCATTTAAATACATAATTACGAATTCTAACAAACTGTATTAAAGACTGAGTATTAAATATTAATGTAACATTGGCAAATGAGACTGGGAAATAAAGCGGATTTTCAAGTCATATCTGAGAAATATTGGCAATTAATTAACATGAGTAATACTACTTAGCTTACATTTGGCAGAAATGCGATGAATAATAGAGATGAATTACTGTTTCGACAAAATTATATTAATTCCACTATCTTATTAATTACTACCATAATTAGAGTTCCCTCGGTAGCAGATTTAGTAATTTAAAAAATTAAAATATAGAAAGAATATTCGAGTGAAATGCAAAATAGAATTTCATAACCCGTTTTTCAAAATATATACGCTGAATCTGTATTAGGAGATCAAGTTTAATTAACTTAAAATTCTCTAACGCTTTATGACTTTGCTATTTCCAATCATGACATAATTAATGTTAATGCAAGTCGCTATCTCAGCGACTTGCATTAACTCCATTCTTAAATCAAGAAAGTTACATGATTTTTCTCACAATATTATACTCTGGGGACTACCAGTTTTATCGATTCATTACCATCAACAGGAGACCTGCTGGCAAGCAAGTAAGACCTCCCAATGTAAATCTAACGCTGGAACTGGTAGTCTCCAAAATATATATTGTGTGGATAAGTAGGTTTTTCCTTCCTTTAGAATTTATATTATTTACAAAAACTTAACCTAATCTCTTTTATATCTATTGTACTCCCTCTCTGTAGTTGTCCCACTTACAATCCATTTTATCAAAACCTGTTTTGTCACACGACTATGTCGTTTGAATTATATTCTGTTTGCTTGAAACCGGTCGTTTGAATTATATTCTGTGGCAATCACGAATTGTCCTCTTCTTTTTAACGATATCTTTCCACGAAGTACGGCCAGAAATTATCTATTATACTAATGATCTATTCGTAATTTATTATGCTCTTCATAACGTAAACAAATGGATTTAATAAGTTTTTCCAATGAAAAAATAGTCACGCAACTGTGGGTGATAGCTTTCATTTAATTTAATAATTAATGACAATCAAGAACAAATTCAATCAAAGATACGGCTAGCAATATAAATAGAGCGCTGATAATGAAGTATAAACAAAATTGAACTGAATAGAATATTTATTAATTTCAAGTTTTTTCTTATCAAGTTTTCCTTTCTTACTAAGTAATTGTATAGCCTAAGCGGGCAACATACATTGTATGAACAACTGCTGAAGTTCAATGTCATTAAATTCAGAACAAACATACGTAAGAGCGATAGTAAGAGTCCTTAGAAATTTTCAGTATAGACTTATCGACCATTGACTTATTTATTAACTGTCATCACCGAAGATGAATACTATCAAGTATTTTTTAAAAATGTACGTTTTTGGCAATTTGTTTCTAATTGCGGATCGCTTTTCAGTTTCCATATATGTTACGTCCATTTTATATTTACTATTGATAACGCATTTTCATTCAATCAATAAGCCTATTAAAACAGCCATAGAATACACACGTAATGAGCTATTCATAGGCTGTGCAATAAAGTATCAGACCAATGTAACAATTCTATTTTCTTTCTCCTTCCTAGCTTAACTTACTATCACTCTCTCGTATCTAAAACTTTCCTCCGGGAGAGAAATTCCGTATTACGTTCGATCCCACCACATCCATCACGCTGTCATTCTATGCTAATGAACACGCTCTTTAATCCACTGAGTGACTTTAAAGCCAACAAACATTATATAAGGCTGGGCTTTCCAATCTCTCATTAAAATATAATATATCCAAGAGGTCAAACATCGATTTTCGAAACAATAATGATTTCGCTTTTTTATTCGAATTTTTCTCTCCCAATTAACCGTTTATAAAGTCACCCACAAACTACAAAACCAGACTTCGAAATCTGATGCTACGGTAACATGCTAACCCCTACTCGAACGAAGCCGGCGGTATATTGAAATACACCGAAATGTATTGATAATTTCGATAATACCTCCCGCGGTGGCGGATTGGTTAGCGTGCTGTCGCTCAAACTCCAAGATACAAGGTTCGAGTCCCGGACGATTGAATTTTTCTGGCTAAGGAATGGTAGTGTGTACTCAGATATTGTAACTGTTCACGCCTCTCCTGTCATTGTCCAATAAAAGGATGTTTGTGAGGGCATCGAAAAATGAATATCACAATCACAGCCTTTCTTCTCTAAGAATTCTCCCCTTCCTCATCGCCACAAAACCTTCAATTAAAAATATTTACATACAATTTTTACTAAATAAATATGGTCGATATATATGATTTTATCAAGAAAATTTTGGAATTGATTCGATCTTGTGGATATCTTTCGATTTACGATTCGCTAATATCCAATAATTGAATCCGAAAATTTCTCGTTCGGTTAGGGGATACAGATGAAAAATGGTAGCACATCTTTCGAAAAACGTAGAATTTAAGGGAATATAGGTTGAAGAAAGTAGTACAGAGACATTCCCTTTTCTCCCTCCTTCTTCATCACATGCTTGAATGGGTTTTTACCAGCTGGAGAGCTTACAGTAGGGGAGAGCCGTAGGGAGAGAGCTTTCAGTTGAAGGGGAGGAGTGAGTCTGCCGTGGAAACTGAAGCTAATCCTCGGCCGGTGGCGTGATTCTTTATCTAGTTACTGCGCCGAGCACTCAAACCTATGAACCCACAGCGTTAAGATGGAGAGCTGAGAGCAAACGGGACGCAGAACATTCCATGGGATTTGAGAGAAGCTAATCACGCAAAAATGTTTGTAACGTACGAGGTTCCGCATTGCGTTCGACAGGCCCACGTTTACTCGCGAGAGCGGTTGTGTATTTTACTGCCCACTGGCGGCACGTGCGAGAAACGATATGAAGATGCCGGAGCAAAAGGAAGTGAAGTGAACCATGCGATTCAAAAGTTGGAGATTGCATGAGAGCGGATTGTAAAGGAACGAGAACCAGTCGTTTTCCTCAGAGTGAAATAAATATATTGACAGTACTACCCAAATATAACTTAAGGAGAAAAGAAAACTATAAATAATGTATGAGTACATACTAACATATGAGGCGGCGACGAGGAAAATGTTTCAAATATTTTATAAATTCGTTTTCTTACATAATTATGGAATTTAAACACTTTTAATGTATACTCATATGCGGTGTGACATTTAATATGCGGCCTAATAGTTATACGAGTGTTTCCATTTTCCATGGTATTTGTAAATATCTGAAAAATATCTATGGAAAAGAAATTTCAGATTCCCATTCTCTCAATTGATTTTCTAAATAAACAGCAGAGGCACTAAATCAATGCAGAGGGCATATCCAATCAGTTTTGCGTCGCAAGATCAAACATTACCTTATTTGTGGTATGCATAGTCTGTATTTACAATACAATACAATACAATAAAAACGTCTTTTAACTGGGCGGTATTGGGACTAGAGAGTCCCATCTTTTTTTTCTTCATTTGAATGTTATCGATCAATTATAATTAGTAAATAATACGCTGTCGTCTGATCCCGTTAGTAAAAATAAACAGGTTGTCTTGATAACGTAGATGGCAACGGAACGTGTATGCATTTTTGGATATTCTTCCTTAACACAATTTTTCATCCAATGACTATCTATAAATTGTACTTATTTTAGAACAAAATTCATGTAACTTTCCCCATTGAGATAAGAATGCCAATAGTTTGTCCAATAGCAGTTATGAATTAACAGTCCATAGTGAAATACAGTAAGTAATTGAAGGAGAGAAATTTTAATTTCAGTAATCCCGGTATGCGATTGATTTTGGACTACACAATTGTTTTGGAAAATCTCCGGATCAGACAGCTGATCGAAAGATTATGAATTAAAGGAAATATTTCTACATCAAAATTGTATCCCGGTAAATCAGGTCATCCTAAATTCAGTATACTAAAATAATAATATCTTGCCTAAACCAGTCGATGGCATTCATGATTTTAACAAAGAATTAATTTCTTAAACTAAAAGTTTTCGAATTTCCATATTTAGCTGTTTCACGGAAATTACATATACCTACTGTTAATTCATATCTTCTTACCAGTGGCGTAGCTAGGATATATCTATGGGAGGCTTCCTCGACAGTTGAGGGAAAGAAAATCTGCCTAACTAACAGGAGTCGGTAATATCACGCACGTTACACCTTACAAGAAAATAATTCCCTTGAAAAAATAACTGGATAGAAAACGATGAGATTTATACGTTTATGCGAAAAGGTAATTGAGGTTTACGAAATAGGGGATATAGTTGTTGATATCATATTCATAGAATTTAACCCTCTTTGGGGGGTGGGTTAAACCATGAAATCCCCCCTCACTGCGACACTGTTTCTTACATTCGATATATGTGTTGAGTTACTACTTATTTGCACAGTGCAGAAGCTAGTGTTGAGTGGCAATGTTGATCCCTACTGCTCTAACTAACCGTTTCTATGATATCGAAGAATAATAAACATAAAATGAAATGCAAACGACTATTATCCATACTCCAAACCCGTTTGAATGGAAGCAATTCACAACTGAATTCTATGATACAATAGAATTCTATAGTTTCACTTCTAAAAGATAAATGAAGAGCTTTAATGGTCTGTAAACAATTTCCTCATACCTCTTACACTTTGGTCAATTTCCAATTTCTCAGACGTGTAAATATTGAAATATGGAAATATTGCAAAGCAGTTTAAACTTTGTTATTGATAATTGAAAAATGTTCACTCGTTCATTAAAAATAAAATATTGGGAAAAGCTGAACAGTCACAAATTGAAACGTTCGGAAGTTAATTGAGTTCATCACTGAGCTTGGAAAATCGATAAATAGATTAGAAAAGCCGAAATAAAATCTTTCAATTAAATAAAATATTTAAAGTTTTAACTCACCTGAGTCTTATTTAGAGTCCGTTGGTTGGTCCTTCTGTAGAAAATGAAAATGTTGCTCTGTTAATATTTCAAATTGATTACGTTTGGATTATTCGACGCATCATTCACTATGTAAATATATACATAGTATACATTTACTATGTAAATATATACATATATATGCTCTATCTAAATACAAATTTAATTAAATACATTCTCATAAGTAAGTAAAGTAAATACAAATTATTGAAAAAATAGCCATGACATATTTAATACTGGTCATAATCAGTACTTTGTCTGCGTTATTTCTTATTAATACTGAAATGACTTTTCCTCGTAAAATATTACATTATCCTAATAACAAAACTCCACATAAAAATTCGATCACTTTAAATACCAAATACATGCATCGCCTGTTAGCCCGTATTAGATTTCACTAACACACCTCCATATTGCATTAATATTAGCTTAAAATGTAACTAAGCAGACGCATAAATATTACATCCTGTCATCAAAATTACATTGACCTTCCGTATGATTGAAGTTCAACATCCACCAAAGGGAAAACCCCTTTAATATATTGATTGCGTGGCAAATATTTGCGGAGAGTTATCACGGGTAATTCCTAGGAGGGCAATGATAGCTACGTAATCAGAGTGAATATATATGCTTTTTTTTTAATCTTGGAATCCTGCCTTTATGTTTAATGAAGTATAATATGTTCGTAGCAATTTTAGTACTTAGGGGAAATTATTCTGTATTGCTATTTATGAAGTTTTCCTTTTTATCAAAACTCAATAAATACATTCACAGGTAAAGATATCGGGCGAGAGCAATGAGGCAGCTTTTAGGCTTATTTAAAAATATTACTGCATATTTCAAATAATTGTGAGGATAAAATTAATGGTTTCTGTGGACGTAACAGTCCCTAATGGAAATACACTTATCAAGGATCTATACATATAAAACTAGGTTAAAAATCTCACTTATCCATAGTGTTATTCAGTAACTCAGCTATAATAATATATCGTTCTTAAATAAAAAATAGAAAATAAGTTAAGAAGATATCACTAACTTACTAGATTTGTTAAATTACATTTAATAGAACTTAAATGTTACGTTTTAATATTTTCATGTGTAGAAGTGTAGTAGAATGTCATTTAGAAGACTCTTTAGGTTTCGTAGATCACGATATTGGTTGATTATTCAAAATGTAACACCTGTTTTACATCCAACTAGTCTACGCTTGAACTTAAAGTGATTTTAGTTTATAACCATTATATTCAGGCGTCACTCTGTAAGAGGCCTTTCTGATGACCAAGCCTTTCCAACCAATGCATACACCACCCCAAATACCTCCCCCCCATCTACCTCTAAAAAGGTTTTTCCTTTGTGCTCATAGTTTCTGTATATGTCGATAATATTTCGATAGCGAAACCGATCGAGAGTATTAATGCACGAGGAAAAGAAAGTTTCTTCACTTCCGCGATTTTAGATTCCTGTGACGTACGGCAGTTAAATTATTCTAGCAAAAGCGAGAAATGGGAAGAAAGAGCACAACCACAAACACACTGTAGATTTGTGACACTGAAATTTGGAATACAATCCAGTTGAAAAGGAGAAAGGTTGCAGAACACAACGAGAAGTATAAACTGAAAACAGTTGAAACAAACTCTGAACGAGAACAGCATTTTAGCTTCAATCGATACTTTCGCGATTGAAAAGTTATTTTAGATGCACTCTCAATACAGTTATCCCTTAACTTTGATTTATTTTGCGTACTTCAAAGATTTTACCTCATTACCAATTTTCAGCAAATGAAAATTTTTGAACCACAATTTTCGACCTTTGTCACCCATACTTCAAACTTTCATCTCATTGGTTCCGAAAATATTTGAAAGAGCCAAAGAATTATATGAGAATTTGAATAGGTGAGCTAAGCCTAAATTCCTTAACTGATATCTTTCAAAGAAAAAATCTAGGAAGTAACTGCTGTGATTTTGCAATAAAATAAAGCAATGTAATTCAATAAAAAATGGCTACATTAATAAAGAAAATAGGTCTATCAACGGGGGATATCAACAGATGAATTTTCGACTAGATTAAAAATTCTTAGCCGTATTTTTGAGATATATATCCTGGCGAAAGTCATCACATGCTATTATTATTTGATCACCGACACATAAACAAAACAATTAATCGAAACAACACGATAAGATAAAATAACGAGTTAGACAAGCATAACTTTTATTTTCAATGCTTCCAGAAGGCAATTTTATTCTCTCAAGTGAAACTTCATCCTTTCACGCGATGATTTCCGTTTTCGCATTCCATCCAAATTCTGTCTTTCCGAACCCTCAATATATCACCACCCTGGACCCTTCCTCTCAAGTGATCCGCCGTGATGGATTCCAAAGCAGATAACTCCGGTTCGAATCAAATCCAGAAAGTTTTTCCCTCTCCTGAAGCGCGAGGAATTCCAGCGACTCCAGACCTTTGGGGTATTTGTGGAAGATTCGTCGTGAGGGACGCTAAGGCGTGTGACCCGCAGCTATCCTTAGCAGGTGTAGCCTAATGCCTTTATTGGATTTCCACCCTCCCTCTTTCTTACCTTTCCTCTCCGCTTTCTTCCGTGATTCTCCTCCGTTCATCCTCTACTTACACCTTTTCTCCTCTTTGTTCGAGTCTCCGCCTCTTCGCGTTCCGAAGAAGAATACGAAAGATTTCTCTCCACGTGGCGTCAAAGACGGGGCCAGCGGATGTCTTTAATTCCCTTTAAGTTTGGAGGAATTTGGACGTTGACAGGTTTCCCTGGATTTGCAAATATTATTTAAAAGGTATCCTATATTACATTTGTATTTACTAGTGCTTCTGTTTTAAATGAAACATCTTAATTACATTCGAGTTTTGCTAGATATAAGTATATTCCGACCGTGGGAGAGTTTTATCTAGGATTTACGGTGAACCATTTCGAGGTTTTTTTATACTCGATTAACCATGATTTCATTATTTTTTACATCCACGAGTTATGTCTATTTAAATTAGTCAGAAGTACATGTTTGTTGTCCTTCAAATGATCAACATTACGCAAAAATATAAATATTTACAATATAGTGGCAATGCATGCAAAAGCAAAATTTTTCTAAAGCTTTTTCTTCAATTAGATATGTAAAAAAGTGAACCACGTAATTATAATATAATAACCAAATCGTATAATAATAATTTCGTATTATTTATTCATTTTATGGTTGAATTATGTCTACTTATCATTTAGCAGCGAAAGTAGGCCAACTGAAACTTCTTTTGAAAGCTTGCATAATAACTGAATACAGTGCTCTAGCATTTGAGTTTCGAGGAAAGCGTACATTATTGTAAAACGTGATTAGGAATTCGCAGAATTTCTATCAATACCTACATTTATTTTTGACTATTCGGACAACTTCAGGAAGCATTTCTCTGAAAGTAAGCATGAACAAAGTAAGTATGAAGCTAATTGCAATATGCATGCGTTTAAACCGATAGTATTTGCCTCATGAACTTTCTATAAATACTAAAATTTCCACTTCAATTTTTCACGATTTCTGAAATCACATACATGAATAATACCATGGCATAATGAAACCAGCCATAAAATTCGGAGTTTATTTTTGTACGGACCAATTCGCGGAATTCCTGTTATATTTAGAGAGACCACAGGCCTGAGTGAAAGATGTCAGTAGATAATTAGATTAATGTCCCTTAACGAATTAGAGAACTGGCTGTAAATCATCTCTCGAGAAACAGAAATGTAGCTGGAAATTAGGAAATTCTGAGAATTCCATCGTTGATCCACATTATATTAAGCTTATTATAAGAAAACGAATCCGCCAAATACGATTCCCTCTAATTTGGAGAAAAAATCTTTCGATAAAATATCCCAAAAGATCATATTCCGCGAATAACCTCTCGAGATGCTAGGTTGGTCAAATAAACTTTCATTTCATTTTGTATTTTCGTATTGATCGAGTTTCACTGCTCTAAAGTTCATCTGTCGCTGAGCGGTGATGAACTTTATGAAGAGAATCACGGATACTTCGGAAGGGAAGGTATTTTGCGAGGATAGGGTAGTTAGAACGAGAAATAAAAGAGGCTGCTAGATTGCTTATCTTAAAAAGAAATGACATGGAGGTTGTGCATATACTAGTGTATGCGTCGTATATAATATGTTACTGTGGATAGCTCTAGGAGTTGCATCTCAAACAAGTTTCTGAGGTATTTCAGATAGTCTTCATGAACCTTAAGTAAGCAAGTGTAATGAAATGAAATGATGCAGATTTTCAAGTTAACACCCAAACACGTTACACTAACTTTCCCCTGTTCGGGACAAGCACGTTGTTCACTATTTATGTTCACAATCCTCCTAAATCTTTTCTTACATTTTACTTTGAATTATAAACCTATTCCTCTTTCCTTCAGCATCTGGTTTACCTCATCCAATCAGGACTTTTCCGGACTTCCTTTTCCTTTTGAACCATTCACATTCTCCTTATGCACCATTTAGATATTCTGCTTCCATCTACCTCTTCTACATGCCCAAAAGTATACTCTTAATGAATAGGAAATACTTTTCACATTGGCCGTATGGTCCCACTTTTATTTATTGATTCATTTTCCCAGTGATCTCACAAACATCCATCCGATCCGAAAATTTCGATTAGCCGGGATTTGAACCTGGGACCTTGTGGAAGGAGTGGCATACTTGCAACTCCGCTACAGCGGCCGATTTCACATTATATTACTCCGTAATTACTGTATCTTTCTATTCTACTTTTGTCGCACCATCTCCTTATATTGCTCATGACACCATTCATTCTTCAACGGAATCTATTGAGTTTGAAACAGCTTTTTGGAAATTCGTAAGAAAGTGATAGTTTCCTCTGCCATTAAGCATTTTCGGTAAATTTATTATTCATAACAACATTCTTTAATTGACCAACATAGCCAAATAAATAAAATTTTCTTAAATTCATTACCTTAATTCTCCTTCATTTTCGTGCTTATTTAAAATCAGTCAGAAATTAACAGTGACAAGGACAATTAAAGGTTTTCACGTGATTTGAAAGAAGAACGCCTTTCTTATGTTTTAATATCACACCGCGGGTATGAAAATGTCTGCTCATTCTCCGAAGCAAAAGGCCTTTAAGATGGATACATATTGAAAAGTTTTCCCTGCGAAATGGAATTTTTGATTGCAACTTCGGTTCCGAAAGAGATTCGGATTTCCGAAAAAAAGAAAGAGAGAATGCGCTCGGAAAGTAGAGCAGAGATTTCTCGACGGGAGAAAGGGTTTCGGAAGAGGCGATTGCAGAATGGTAAAGTACGAGAAAGAAAGCGAGAGTGGCGCAAAGGATGGGGAGTATGAGATTAAAGATGTAGAAAGAATTGGACTGAAGTGTTTTTCGGGGCGAAAAGAGCGACGGAATGGAAAAAAGAGGAGCGGGAGAGATGGATGAAAAAGGCATGAGGAAGGAACGGAACTTCCAAAGTGAGGAGGAGGAGCAGCTCCTTTGATTATTATTTAAGGAGGGAAGCCTGCGGGGTTTTCGTACTGTCGCAAGCTGCGTAATACGGGTCGCATGTTTCTTCATTTCGCCCTTCTTCTCTTTCCGGAAGGCGCTCTTTTTAATATTCCCATTTGCGTGGATTCCACATTCAGATGTCTCTCCCTCGGCGCCTCCGCGAACTATTAATAAAGGTGTTCATTTGTTCGCATTATTAAATGCCGTCCCCAACAGCTATGTGGCCGGGAAAATGTCCGAGAAAGAGTGGACTCCTTCTTATGGAGCCTTAAATTATAATAATGAACATATGAATAAAGTTAGATAGGATATAATCACTAAATCAGCTTTCATTTGAGTAAAGAACTCTTAAGATGGACGGTAACTATGCATGTCTTAAAATACAAATGATTAATTAGAGAGTATTTGGAAGTAATTTCTGGCACGAAATTTGCATGCACATATATTGGTGAAAACAGTCAACCATTTAATAAACGAATCCACCTACTCAATATAGATTACTCGACTCTGTTGAGTTGCACATTTCTTCAAAATGTCTCAAATGACAGATCCTGAAAATAATATTTCATCTTTGTAAATTTGCAATAATGTAAACAGATACTTTCCCTATCAACCAAGTAAATAATACAGCAATGTTATTAGAAAAAATCACTCGAAAATAATTTGCCTCTTTCTTAAATTACGGAAATGGGTCTAATTTAAACTTAATATATTTCAAATCACTATGAAAAACACCTCATATCGTCGAATAAATTACTAGTACATTTATTGAAAAATTGCTTGAAAAGGTATTTGGAGTGCGTGTTCAAAAGTAAAAACTACCAAGTACCAATATGGATGCGAATGATTTGTTTAGTCAATCCAACAATAAGATTCGTTGTGAACTCCTACGGAGTGACGTAGACTCAGCTCTAGATTTTGCCTTCTGTATAACTACACATCATGAAGTTTTGATTCTAGAGTTCTGTGCAGGATCATAATTTCTTCATCTTCTTCATCCTTGATAGAGTATCGGAAGAATCAACGGCCAAGATACGAGGAAATGCGTTTCTGTAAATGCGTGAGAAAAAGGAGGAAGATACGCACGTAAAATCTTTTATGTATCTCACTCTATCCCTGACACTTCGTTCGTGCTGAAGATCTCTTCGAGTGAACCATGAAATCCCACGCAATAGAGCATATAGTAGCTTTTTAATAATGAAATATGTATTACAGTGAGTGCGTACTTTTAAGGAATAATTTATAAATTATAGAATGGATTATCAATAACCTCAACATTACAATAAATGAGGAATTGTTTATTTTTGCTCCAGATAAGCTTCATTTCAATCAATCTTTGAAAGCATTTTTTTTTATTCATATACATAAAATCAAGTGTTTATTCTTCTCGTG
This sequence comes from Ladona fulva, assembly GCA_000376725.2. Classification (NCBI taxonomy): domain Eukaryota; kingdom Metazoa; phylum Arthropoda; class Insecta; order Odonata; family Libellulidae; genus Ladona; species Ladona fulva. The sequence continues at coordinate 401,429 of KZ308876.1, forward strand.
TAAAGTGGATTAAATTTGCTCCCCATTCTTAATAATTTAAAGAAATACGTACAGTATTTACATTTGAAATGCAATATTCGCCAAAGAAGATTACTATGAAAAATTATAAATATGTAAGCATATATGCGTACAAATAAAAATTTGAAATTTTTTAGTTATTAAAGCAGCTGGCTCAAAGGGTATATGGTTTGCAAATGGATTGAAACATAGAAAAGAATTCAAAGGAAGCTGTGTGGGTAGAAACAATGGCAATCGGCGACATCTGATCTCGAAATTCCATCCGCAACAGAATGTGAGAAATAGAATTGTATGTTTTGTGTCCAATTCGATCGTATTCTCACGGTCACCGAGTACGGGAGAAATTATTGCAATTTTTCTAAATGAGGGAAACCACACTGTAGAATCACATTTGGCAAAGGGCAGGATGCAGCATAAAACTCAGAGAGTATGCGGAACGAGGTGCCACTTTCTTAGTGGGTTGCTTGCCAAACATTTGAGATACTGTTGGCTTTCTCGTAGCCAAAATGTCTTGAAAAGTTGAGGTTACATTTTTTTACCCCCCATTTTGCTCTGTGTCAATAGTTTCTTAGTAGGAAGTTCATAAAAAATGCAAATGTTAATAATGTGTGGTATACAAGAAGATAGATTTCCTCAAACTTGTATTTCACAAAGAGTAAACATTTGCGTAATGAGTATTTCGGCGATATTAAATAATATAATAATCGCAAATCACTCTTTAACATACTTAAAACCTGTAGTGAAATTATTTAATTATTTTTGTAATAGAAAGGACAAATTCATAATCATATCAATTTTTATTCATACCTCTTTAATATAATATGACATTTTTTGCCACTGAATGCTATTATCTGATTTGATGCTTCATTGAATGCTTCAAGACGTAAATAATCAATAGTAAGGAAAAGCTTTGTTCTCAGAGTAATAGTCAAACCCACAATTAAGTACTTAGATTAGCTATAGAATCGTAAGATTTTGAAACGCAGTCACTAAAAAGAAATTATCATCATAATTGGAACTATTTTTATTTATACTGCCTCATGGCCGCGCCATATCATACCTCATACCTAAAAATGGGAGATATAAATACGGGTTGAAATAAAAAGTATTGACGATTTAATTAAAGGAAAATAACTTAGAAATATTTTTAACTTTGAAGACGGGTTTCGGCTACAAATATATCATTAGGTAAATAGAATACCTGGATGGATAGCGTTATCGAATTATATAGAGGGAGTTCATAATGATGAAGGGAGCAAGAGATTAAGAATAAGACTAGCTCAAAGTATTGCGCGGCACCGAAGAGTTTAACGGAAGGGTATCAGAGAAAATATTTCTTTTCTCTGCCGCTCCCCGTTTTAAATCTATATAGAGAATCATAATACATTCAATGCCAATTGTAAATAGTGAACAAGCGATGGCCTTTGTGTGCTAACGTGAATCGTATCACGATGCTCAGTTGTTTATGGAAAGGTCTGAAATTGCTTCAGCTGCAATAGAGTCTACGAAAACAACTAATTATCCTCCAAACAGAGGAAGGTAAGCTTACTGACAACACATCCCTCGAAGGAAGAAAGACAAACAGCGCGATCAGAAGACCGGGAAATGGAACTGCCGACTCTATTAAAGAGGGAGAAAGAGATGGCGAAACGAATGAAAAAGGATAGAAAAGTATTATGGGCGGAAAGTGGGCCAGCCGTCGCTGTTATTTCTATCGGGCACGGGCATTCGATATCCGGGCCAATCGCTCATGCTATGTGAACAGAGAGCATCATGGGAACGCTATTTGCCTCCGCTTCCTTTTTCCGCGACAAGCCTGTTTCGAGAGGAAAAAATGCTTCTAAAACCAGAGCGATACAAAACGGATGAGTCGGGCGGATAAAAGTAACGTGATGTCCGCCGGCGGAGAGAAGGAGAGAGATAAGAATCGCTTTTTCTATTGGGGAATATTAAAAGATTCATGAGTTACGAAGCACACTACTGCAGTATCCTTCCGTTCTTATCCTTACTTTAAATCGACGAATCGGATTGAATGTTTGAACAATAGCAAAGAGGATATCAACTTTTGATGAGCTTTAGAAATATATTAAACTTATAAGATTTTCTTAACTGAGTAAGAAAAGGCAACTACATGATGAGTTTCAACTCTATGAGTATGTAAGAAAAAGGTTGGAACACAGCTGTATATGAATTAGAGGTTTAAAAACACTCCGTAAGCCGTCTTCCGGCAAGCGGAACTCGCGCTCAGAGACAAACGGGAAGCTCCGGATTAATGATTTCTGGGAAGTCCCAATGATCATTTCGGAGACAAAGCCTCCATCCTCGGGGATTCTTCACAAAAAAAGTGAAAAGTCACTTTTCACTCCCTTCTCACTTCCTTGGCGAAGACTCCCTGAGGATGGAGGCTTTGTCTCCGAAATGATCATTGGGAATCATTGGCGAGAAATCGGTAATCCGGAGCTTCCCGTTCGTCTCTGAGTGCGAGTTCTGCTTGCAGAAAGACGGCTTACGGAGTCTTTTTAAACCTCTTATTCTACCAACTTGGACAGAAATGTCTCCAAAGTCATTAACCCGAGAGCTGGTGGGATCCTCATCCCCTTCTTCAATGGTGGTAAATAGTTTTTGAGTGGATATGAGACTCACAATGCAAATTGAGAATATAAGTTCTTGACACGATAACATTTTCCACATCGTGTGATAGGCATTGGCCAGTATGAATCCCATTGTAAATAAAAACCTGCTGTGAAAATTACTAACTATTCTATCTTTCAATATGTGTATTCAGTTCCACAAAGTCATGCTTGGACAACTTAATTTTACACAAGGAGAAGGGTTTAAGTAATTTGGCACGATAAGGCGTACACCTAGGAAAAACTACCATAATTTTATTCCATTATTCAGCATTACGCAAACCTCAGTAGCTCCCATATCACCATAGTCACAAACAAGACTGAGATACAAGTCACTGAATGACACGTTTTTCTCCACTCTGCATCAAGAGAACAACGAAAGCTTTCCCAATCAGCAAGATATGATAGCAGACAAAGATAGGAAATACAAGGGAGATAGCTCTCTTTTCAAACACAAATTTATATTCATAAATTTCAAAAAGGTATCTTTAGAATGTAATTTTGGCGATTGCGAGCATACCTCTCCTCAACAATCACTTATGGCAATTCAATATTCAAAATGAAGATTCAGCCAACTTCGTATGAAATGAATACAACTCTTTTAACTAAATTGACGAAGATTAGCACACTATCCCACAGATGCATCTTTGCTTATGAAAACACACATTAATAATGCCAATAGAGAATGCTGGTTAGGTTTTGGGCAGCAATCTGAGTAGTATAGCGAACTTATATTTTTAAGTTGCTCATGATGTTTTTGTATAATTTCTGGAGTTTTATCAACTTTATGTGAAATCATTCATAAAACCTTAACCTGTACATTAATGCCCCGAAAGTCACCTTTCGGCGTGTGGCAGGGGGTGTGAACACCAAGCGTTTGAGTCACTTCTTTAGGTTATTGCATTCGAGTATAATTCGCGGAAAGAATAAGACCCTAAAACGATTTGTCCTCTCATCTATCTCTTTTATTTTACGTTCATTGTCGGATGGGCAGAAGTAACAGGAATGTTGCATAATACCGATTATCATAAAGGAGCTCTCTCTAAATTTATCATGCAATCACAACTTAGTACTTAATATCCTTTCTTTCAAGAACTCCCATCCTTAAAATTGGGTACAAATTATTCATGAAATCTTACGTGAGACTAAAGCCCGAAAGCCACCTCCTACAGTGCGAGTCTGCATTATGTGTATGGGCTAAATGGAAGACGAGACTTCAAAGTCTCATGTGTACCCAAATTAAATACGTTATTAATTTATTTCGGAGTTTTTGATGACATTTGGCGCATACGTTAAAACAGACATTTTATGATTTTCTGTTTCTTTCCTTCTGTATTCACTTTTATCATGCGTTACTCTATTGAACGTTATACTAACATACCCATAATATACTAATAGATATCTCAGTATATGAACATTTTTTCATATCATCGATATTTCAATTCAGTTTAACGTGCAGAGAGCAAGGGAATACGAATGAAAATATTTCAAAAATATGTATTGTATCCCGCGTTAGAGATGCCTCAGGTAGTTACTCCATTACTTCACCATCGGCCAGAAGAAAGGGAATAAATATAAGATCATTACAAACATGTCAGCCCTTACTTACTATTTTTTGCAATAGTCATACTTTTAATATTTTAAATTTAAGTAGACTAAATGTAGTAACTGAATCAGGGACAACTTTTATGGAGTCTCAGAAATAATTGGAAACTAAGAATGCGATGAAACACGAAAAAAATTGTCATTATCACACATTATTTTTACAAGAACCCACATATCTCAAATAAGGTACAGCAAAATAAAACCATAAGTGACTGAATAGATGATAAATGGCAGATTCAGTCACATAATGTAACATATACTCGATATATTGTGTTTATATTTCACTACTTTATGGACACAATTAAATAATATTGGATATTGGCGCATAATTTTCAAAGGAACTTAATGGCTGAAGAACGTATGAAGATGACTCAGGAATCGAAGTTAGTACAACTAAAGCGTAGGCGACTTAAAATCACTAAATAAAACAAGTCCTTACATAAGTGAGGGACGGACGGATATACACTGGAAGGACAGCTAGAAGAGAATTCATGAGATATGATATCTTCGGAAGGTGTGCGATTTCCGTGACCTGTCCGCTAAGAAAAATTTCACAATTTGACGTATCGCTGGAGATACCGAAGGGAGTGGATTCGGATTTTGCAGCGTCGCCGTCTCATGCATTAACTCATGGATTGGATATGGATGTTTGAAAGGAAAGACGCAAACATTTTTCGTCCCGACCTTAACATTTCTCCCCCCAAGAGTGTCCCGTACCCTTGATACCCACGTTCGAGTGCCGATGCAAGGACTTTGACCTATTTCCGTCTCGTTAAGAGTTCCTGAGATATGTTTACAATCCTTTCCGTTCTAAAGTTTTTGTCCTTCTCTTTCATGTGTATTTTTTATTGTTTGCGTCACACGAACGAGAGAATTTTGGGGAGTTTTCCACATTTTCAATTTTGGGATCTATATCTGCAGGCATCAGTGGAGCTGAAAGAATTGGAGTTTCCGAGACGTTGGGTCCATTAGCTCATTGGTGACAGTGTCTAAAACTTTGTGATCGTTCTAAGAGATATACTCTTTGTAATGAGTTTTAAAGTAAAACTTTTAAAATAAAACGAGCAGAATTCACGTATTTTGGTAATGCTTGAAGTAAAAATAGAGGATATATGAAACTAACTACAATCGCAGGAAAATAAATAAATAAAAATATTCGCATATTCTTTAAAAAAATTATAAAAACTTGAGTTTGTTAGCTTGTCTTAATACCTTGCATTTTTGTATTTAATATGAATAATAATATTAATTACGAACGAGTAGTAGTACTTTTAATTAAAATAAAATCTTAATTTGTGAAAATTTTATTTCATAGCTATAAAATAATGAAGCTGTGGACAGTAATTAGTCAATCTTCAGCTGAGGCTTTGGGCAAATATAACTTAGTGCCTCGATTGTATCATTTCAGAAGAAGCTAAGACCAAAGATTTAATAGTTTTTCTCAAATTTTAAAGAGAAAGCTTTTAAAGAAAGTTGGGAACGACTCGATCATTAGATACGGAATACAAGTTATGTCAAAAGAGAATTACTACAAAACCAGTATCGACGACTTTACATTATTATATTATATTTCGTCTACTTTGCTATTAAAAAAATTCTGAGAAACTTATTCGCAAGACAGAGTAATTACAGCATTGTTATGTTCTTTTTACTTACATTTCATTCGAATATTTGTATGTAGTTAAGGAATTTTAATTGTTGATTTAGTTTCCATTGTTTCTCTGTTCGATCCAATTTCTACATATTGACTGAATATTCCTCCATTGCACCATTCCATTGATTTAACAACATTTCTCATTTTTAATATTTTCACTATATAAAAAGCACTGTGTAGATTTTATGAACCTAACAGTACCGGGTTTGATTCCAGGTCTTTAAGAATGCCATTTAAAAGGAGTCGAAGCTCGACAATGAGTAAAGATGTTTGCCTAAGGATATATGCGACTGGAAGGGGTATACAGAAGTAACAAACAGCAGCGTGGCTGGGACTCGAACCCAGGGCTCTCAGTAGATTTTTTTTCACAGTTAAATTAGAAATAACTGCGTCAAAATAATAACGAGAAGGTATAAAATGAAGGGAACGTGGATGCAAATTCTAATATTGGCCGTGGAATGTTGCTCCCAATTTAAAATAACAAGAAGTTTTCGAAATTACTTGAAAATTTCTTAAAACGTGATATTCAAAAGAACTCGCCCCTACAGGCGCTAATTTTAGGCTAATATAGAGTTGGCTTTAAGGAAATTATAATCTCTTTCTTTAGCGATTCCACTAAATTGAAAATTGAAAAATTTTTAAGAAGTTAACACTTGCGTAAACTTTCATAATACATATAAAACTATATATTTGAATAAATTCAATCGTGCTAAGCCGTACTTCGTGGAACGACATTCTGACAAAGTAAGAAAAAAGAACTTCTTAAATTTCCACACCTATGGTTTATTGTCCTACAGATTTCGGCTCTGAGGCTATCATCATATCATGATGATGATGGCCTCTGATCCGAAACTGGTCGTACAATAAAGCATAGGTGTGGAAATTTACGAAGTTCTTTTTTCTTACTTTGTCGGCTATATTTGTGAGTTTACAGTTTAATTTGAAATTTTACCAGGATCAGTAAAATAATGTAGCTCATATTACTCGCTATCTTATTTTTTATAAGCACAAATGATGAATCCAAATATATTTGATTTACAAATGAATACACCTTTTGCTATGTTTGACGATGGGCAGAATAGTTATTGAAATTTTTATTATTTAACATCTGTGTTTTCAAAAAAGTATTTCTTTTTCAGTATCAGGCAAAGCTTCGCACCGGAACCAAACAGTAAGGAAGATGTTTCCGGAGGGAAACCGAACCGAAATATCACAATGTTTAACCAGAATTGAAACCTTAAACTGTTATTTTCCATTTCAATTTTCGATTCAGAGTGATACCACTTTGTCACGTGAAAGTAAAGTTACACTAAATGATTGTAATATCGATTATCTAAAATTTAAATCAATTCTTTACGTATTAATTTGTCTGGTATGTTACTTTGACTACAGTGTTTTTAATTTTGCAGATATTCTAAAACTCAATTAAACATCATATTAAGGAGAAAAGCTACACATAAGCACAGCTATATAAAAGCTACACATTTATACAGCTATATAAAATTTTAGTGCTCGAAGCAAAAAAAAGAAAAACTGTTCAAAACGGTTTGGCGTCGGAAGGCGGAGTGAGATCGGAACTGAAAAGAAATTTGTTTTCTACATCTACATCTACATAAATACCCTGCAAGCCGCCTTACGGCGTGTGGCAGGGGTGAAAACACCGGGCGTTCGGACTTTTTTTTGCCTAATATTATCATATATAGTTCGCGGAAAGAATGAATTCTTAAAACGATTCGTCCTAGCATCTATTTCTCTTATTTTGCGCTCATTGTCGGATCGTCCAAGGTAGCAGGGGGGTCTCATAATATCTACTATATCTTCCGCAAATGTACTTTCCCTAAATTTATCGAGCAATCGCAATCTAGCTTCTAATCTCCTATCTTTTAAGGATTCCCAACCTGCATCTGACAGCATTTTGGTAACGCTTGCTTTTTTATCGTAGCACTTCTTAACAAAACGCATCGCTTTCCGTTGTACTTTCTCGAGTTCACGGATGCATGTTTCGTCTGCCGGATCCCATATACTTGATACATATTCAAGATGAGGCCTAACCAACGCAAAAACGTTTTAATTCTTTTTAGCCCGGAGTGAAAACCGTGACAAGAATATAACGGTAATATGCTTTGGTATCAAGAGAGGATTTTTGACTAGAGAAAAGTATGCAGTAATGGATTTCTTATCTCGAATACAGAAAGCAACATCCAAGCTTATCCAATTAATAGTTTTTCTCGCCATTATGACAGTCACGGATATGATGCGATCCTAATTTATCAGCGATGAGATCAGATAGATCCGATGCGTTGCCAACTTTTTCTCGAGATTAACTCGCAACTGCTTATCTCTGGAGGGTACAATCCATTCGTGAGCTCGTAGCATCGCCGTGCATGAGGGATTCACTTCCGTAAGCCTAATCCCTCTCCCTGAAGCAATGGTGGGTGTTTCTTTTGCTCTGGACTTCATTCCCTGAAGTTAGATAAGGTGGAGAATACCATAATTAGCAGTTCATTACTCTCGTCACCGCAAGATTTAACAGCAGATCATAAAATGAGATCAACGTATTTAGAGACTTAACAAAAAAGATAAACTGGTTAAGGTGAAAGTTACTCAATAAAACATCGAACAAAATATAAATTTAAAACATGGTTTAAGAGCGAAGCTTCATCTTATAGCGAAATACTTCCTGGTGTAGTCTTGGAAAAATACCGTCTGAACCACTTGAAGTATGTACAGAGCACTATGGATAAATGTCCACCATTAAACGGGCATCGGTTTCAATGGAATTAATCATCTCTTCTTCTTTCACTATAGAAAATATTGTAATTACTTTATAGAATTCGTTGATGATAAGAGATCAGTTCAATTCCGAAATCGTACGACAAAAAATCGAAGAAAAGTTTCACGTATCTCATCAGTTTGATATATTTATAACTATATTTTTTCCTTCAAGGTCAATGGTGCATATAGAATTGTATAATAATATTGAGATTAAACAGAAATAGGGTTTTAAAGCATCTTATTCTTACTTGAGAAAATCTGTGATAGATGAGTGTTTTATTTGTTCCCTTTTCATAAATCTACAATTCGGACCGTGTAAAAAAGGAATTCGGTTCCAAATAATAAGCTTTTTTGAACTTGTCTAACTACATTTTATCCTCAGTATTTTTCGATATATTTTAATAGTAGCAATTACCAGGATTTCCTGTCCATAATCTTTTTGATTTATTATAAAAACATTCCGGTTAACATTCCAATTACAAAACTCCACTGAATTCTTTTGAATTCTAAGCCAGCAATTTTATGGAGTTTGTAGTACCTAAGGTATGTTTCTAGAAATTACCCAATATTATGAATAACTGAAGAAGGAACCTATTCCTGAATTATTATTTTGTACTTAATTACTGCCTAGTGGATTAAATGTTTGCGAAACATTTAGAGCATTCTGCCTGCAATTCTGATCCTGTCATTTCCAGCAATTTCAGGGTTTTAAGCATGTCTCCTTTTAAACATTTCTTCTATTTCAATCCTGAGAAAAAATAATTTCTATGTCACCAGTGATTTGAGGATTCGTTTTTATAAGCACCCGTTGCGTCTCCTACGACTGTAAATTTTCCCAACAGATCCTCCAATCCACCCTCCATACTTCAAAAAAATCTCTCGCAAAACGTTCCAATCACCCGAACCCGCTGACACGAAACGTTATGCGATTCCGGCGGAGCGTATCCGAGCAAAAGGTTTTAAAAGCGCAAGATTTACGACCACTCTAGCCGACAATGGTATCCGTCATTCGTATATTTACAGCGCCTGCCCTACCTGGCTCGAGCTTTTCTTTTTACTTAATCATGCCGCGCTGTATCTTCAGGGGATTTATAAGCGGACGTTACTCGAGGCGAATGAGGAAGCGGGAGATGGATTCGGAGATATAGGCGACGGTTAAGACGAGGGTTACATAAGGAGCTTTACATTGGCGGCGTTACGGATTAATTATGCATGTAGAAGGGGAAGAAGTTTCCGATGGACCCCAGTGGTGGGCCCTTCTGTGTAACAAGAAGAGGAAGAGATTAAGGCGATGGGAAGGGAGATGGAGTGAGAGATAAGTAATTGCTTTTTGAGGGAGGAAATTACAGATGGGAAAGTATCGATCCGAGATCTTGTGAACGATTGCTTTTTAAGACGAAGATGTTTTAATTATAAGATCACCAACGATGCGTGTTTTTAGTGGGTGTATCTTTTCGCTGATGAATTATTCCGGGAAAATCGGATGGGTGTTACTCAATTCTCTTGAGATTGTAGTTTGAGCACGCCAATAGAACACCCTACCCTACTGCCTGAGTATCTGGGTAATTTTTCACTTAATTATATTAGTTTTAAAAATGACGCGAGGGATCCTCGGCAATACGTATAACTCATGCTACCCCGCTAAATCTTAATTAATTGCCTCTTGGGGGTTATTATCCTTTTCCTTAAGCCTTCATTTTTCAGACGAATAACGGATTGTTTGATAACTGAAATGGACAATTGAGATATTTCCCATTGTATTACACATTGCTTTTTAGAGTGAAATTTTTTTAATTTATCACATGTCGATGAAATTTAAGAAATTCGTGTATCATCCATTGATGCGATAGGTTCATTAATTACCTAATTTATTTATGATACTCCTCCATACTTTCCAATTCTTGAATAATTCTATTTTGTATGTTTTCCAACGTCTTTTTATACAGATACCTTCATTAAAAGCTACGAACGAAAGCTATCTACTATCTCCTGCTCTCTCTTCATTCGACATTTAATTCATTTTTTTGTCCATCCTTTTTACATTTCCAAACTGAGGTAGGAAACAACTTTCAAACTGGCCATATGCCCCTTTTATCAGGACACATTACAATATGTAATATAATAATAGTTTAATAACATCTGGCTTTGTCTTCCATACTTTGCTGCACGTAATAAAAACGATTTCTACTTTTTTGAATTTTCCAATTTATTTGAATATATTTTGAGTGCTATATTGGGGTAATAATTAGTAATCGTATGATACTAATATATTAATACTGATGTGATACTCTCTGTTTTTAGATAAGTTAGTCTGAGATTGTAAAAAACAGTACACATACCTACATGCTACTTCATTTTCGGGCGAAATTGGGACCAATCAGTCTTACATTTAACCCATTAATTGTGCAAAGGCTTGCAGAGCTCTGTTAAAATATTATTCTTCAAAGCAAAGATTGTTATCGAGATATTTCCCAAAGTTTAGTGTTGAACCTTCGCAGAGATGTTACTAAGATATTCTATTTCTTTCTCTATGTTGGAAAAAATTGGAAAAGTAACACGGTAGTATAGGATGGATCAATTCTGCTTTTTCTTTGATTAGCTTAGGACACGGCAACTCAAAGAAATTAAAGCAGGAACGGCTCATATCTTAAGGCTCCCGATGGAGCATGAAAATATTTACACTATTATCAGGGTAGGCGAAAGGCCCACTGTAATGAAAGTAGATTTTGAATTAACATATAGAAGGGAATGAATCAGAGGATCATTAGTAGGGTTTAATAGTTAACTGACTTGCGATTATATATATAATAGTTAACAACTTTGCAAGTCAGTTATAAGCAAACAGATATGTACCCTTTTGTAGATGAAATGGAAATAGCGTGAAAGGAGTTAATTTATTTTAAGCATTTATTCCAATTAAGATCCTTATCTGAGAGTGTCAGTGAAACTATTCTTAACATTTTATTCTGAATACTACCTCTTTCATAAGGAAATTTCGAGGAAAAGCACTGGTACACTAGTAAAAAATCACTAGTACTAAAGTGCAGTCATCTGCAATAAGTGTATCGCCTTAAAGAAGCATTTTCTAAATTATTCAATATCACGTATGCGCAAATTATTCAGTTTTTAGTAACCTGCATGCGAGAAATACTGTTTGCGATCTTACAAAGAAAAATATAATTGGGGTATGTTTTCTATGTAATCAGACAAATTTGTAATGGCGTATTCAACGTTTTCATCGCTGCATTTTGTATTTCTATGTCAGAATTCATCGGATTTATTTATACGTTACTCTCTGCAATTAATTAGGCCTTAAAAAGAGCTAAATATAAATTTTAGAGATTTGAAATAAAATCGAGCTTTATATTTTAACGTAATAACGTAGGCTTACTAATCATCATATTCAAGAAGAGTTAAACTGACAAGGCCTTTTATACGAACGCCGATACATTTCAAATTAGGAAAATCTAGGTGCGGCGTAGTAAGATCAGGACAGGAAGTAACTGACTGCCAGATAGTAATCAGCAAGAATGTATTCGAAGATGCGTGAAAAAAACTCGAAGCTGCTTTTTCATGTAAGAGGAAGTCTTTGCAAAACCGAGAGAGAAATTCGAGAGGTTCTAAGGTAAGATGGGGCAGATAAAACGAAAGGAAAGAGGACCGTATCTGAGGAAGTAAAAAGGGTTGTGGGAAGGAAATTCCGAGAACTTCACGTAAAAAAGAGCGTAATCTGAGGAGAAGACACGGGTTGAAACGTTCCTTGGATTATTATTCCTGCTGGATGCATAATCTATCGGAATCCGCACGCCCTTTCCCGAATGGATGCATGCGTCCAGACATAACTCAAGCACAAAATTAAAGTTAAGTGGCACACGTATCTTTATGAGGGGTTTCACTGGCAGATAGGGATCTTAGCATTAATTATTCCTCTGGGAGTGATGTAATGGTTAGCGGGCGATAGGTTGAAAGGGAGCGCCGGTAAAATAAAATCCCTTGAGGAGCATCACTGATTCAGTGAAGGAGAACAATGAGACCGATGAAAAATGCATCCATACCGATCGGCCAATCTCTGAAATTCAATCCCAGCGTTCTAGAACAAATATTTTACGCAAATTCTGCACATTAGGATGGATGGGATCAGGTTTGGTCGGAATCATATTTTTCGGGATAAGCACTAGTTTCAACTACTATATATAGATCATAGTTTTTTATAGTGTTTAAATACAATACGATAATATATCTCAATTATTCTCATTTAAAAACTCATTAAACCTCCAATTATGCACATAAATCTTTTTTCCCAGGATTTCGAAGCTTATTCTGTCATGACGTCGCACAGTGGGCTAGAAACGAAAAAAGCTGGCCAAAAATACGAAAACGCTTTTTTTGAGTACGGACTATGAAACTTCGCATGATCTATCTTGAATAAATTCTACATACAACTTTGGAGGTAATTTACGTGGCATCCTACGCATTAAAATTATACAGGGGGTCAAACTAGACTAAATTTTGCGAAAAATTCCGGACTTCGATTTCTTGCGAAAATCTTCAACTTCAAACCGCTGGTGAACCCAAACGAAGATAATCATCGGGTAAAAAATAATTTCGTGTTATAAACATGTTCTTTCTCCTTCATAAGACGTAGAATTTATGATCATCCTCGAATATTTACATACTTTACGTAACAAGATGGCGGACCCTTGTTTTAAAGCAACTTTTTACCTAAAGCGAGGAAAACAGTAGAAAGTGACATCGAGTGTCACGAGATAACTTATACCACGATGTTCTTTGAAGCTTCCTGAAGAGGAATCTGAAATAAAACCTTGCGCATATTTGCGCCATCGAGAAATAAACCAACTTTTCGAAAGCGCTGCAAGGGCATAATCCGCGCTGCGGAGCACCGTCCTCCGTGAGGCTAACTTGCTTTAAGAGAAACTAAGGACCAAACTATTTTAAATGGTAAATTTTGGGGTTTACACCATGAGGTGAATTTTTCTTCTTCCTTTTGACAAAGAATAATGAGGTAAATAAAAATACGTTCACCTTCTTCTCAAAGCAGGACCAATTTTATCAATATTCTATTGCTTTCATCCAGCCTTAAGATTTGAGAATATTCATTTTGAAATTATACTTTCCAATAAATAATCTAAGGAATCGTCTCTGAGTTTCAATGAAGACGGTGCTCCGCCGCGCGGATTATGCCCTTACAGCGCTTTCGAAAAGTTGGTTTATTTCTCGATGGCGCAAATATGCGCAAGGTTTTATTTCAGATTCCTCTTCAGGAAGCTTCAAAGAACATCGTGGTATAAGTTATCTCGTGACACTCGATGTCACTTTCTACTGTTTTCCTCGCTTTAGGTAAAACGTTGCTTTAAAACAAGGGTCCGCCATCTTGTTACGTAAAGTATGTAAATATTCGAGGATGATCATAAATTCTACGTCTTATGAAGGAGAAAGAACATGTTTATAACACGAAATTATTTTTTACCCGATGATTATCTTCGTTTGGGTTCACCAGCGGTTTGAAGTTGAAGATTTTCGTGAGAAAAAGAAGTCCGGAATTTTTCGCAAAATTTAGTCTAGTTTGACCCCCTGTATAATTTTAATGCGTAGGATGCCACGTAAATTACCTCCAAAGTTGTATGTAGAATTTATTCAAGATAGATCATGCGAAGTTTCATAGTCCGTACTCAAAAAAAGCGTTTTCGTATTTTTGGCCAGCTTTTTTCGATTCTAGCCCACTGTGCGTCGGAAGGTAATATGCAGAAAAGGAGGCATTTTAGGCTCAAACTTGCTAGAATGCAGACGATATTTAATATACCATATTTACGTCGTTACAGAGTAAAAAACCTAGATTATCAGTTTAGTTTATCATAAATGTTATTGTTAATTTTGCTATTATGTTTATAATTCAAAATAAATAAACAATGGTGCACGTATTGATGAGATGAATTTACGAAATAAAAAAGGAATTAGCTATTGAAAGGGTAACAGATTTGTATTAACATTATCAAAGCCATGCTAGACAAAGGTCCATAATTCGTGTTTTATTTAACTTAAATATTGTTTTAAATTTCATATATTTTAATATCTTAGTAAAACACATTATATTTATCCTTTATAGTAAATTGTGTAGACTTTGAATACATTGAAATTACTTTCCTTTCTTGCATTTGCATACTAAGCAGAGTTCAATAAATCGAAGTTACAATTCAATACAGTTCCACTGTTTACTAATATTGCTTGAAAATTAAAGGAATATTCCTTTCCTCCTCTGTGTATCCTTCTCACTCTGTAGGTCTTGATGAAGGGGGGCTAATTCTACTGCCGTATGTCTGCATCCTGCTGGTATTCTCTGCAGCTTGATACATCTATTCCTTCTTCATTAATATTCCATACCGCCGTCCAACCTTTAAACTTAATATCTGCTTCTTTGATCATTTAGAAAAAGCATTTCCAGTCAACTTTATCGAATGCCTTTTCGTGGTCTACAGAAGAATGTACATTTATTTATTTATCTGGGTCTTCCCGCGTATAAATCTTAGAGTTAGATAAACCCAATGTTTGAAATAAACTACGATTTGTTTGAAAAGTTGTGAAAAAAAGATAGCAAGGTTTTAGTATTGACGAGTAACGGCAATTTAGTATAGTTGGGTACTGAAAGTATTACTAATAATTAATAAAAAACAAAACTGATAGCAAAAAAAAGCTAATAGTTAATTCTGAATTTGAAACAACATTTTAAATCAAATGCTGTATCCGATGTGATATTAAATAGTACCCTGGATGTGCAAATTGGCAATTTCTCCAATATCGACAGAGTCGCATAAAAAAAGGCGCATAAAAGGGTATGTCGATACCGCAAATTGCATAAAAGCGATATTTTTTTTCGGAGTATAGGCGATGTCTGTGAACGGGGACGTGTAAACTGCTTCTAGTTCCTTGCATTTCATTGCTCGAGCCGAGAGCTTAATTCGCTGCGTCTTCGCTGAAAAGGTGCCAAGTGGAGCTCATCATTGTTTCCACAGCGATGTTTGAACGCTCGCCATGCTCCCAGCGCTAACCCATCTGCCGAGTGACTGAGTCAATGGAATCTAGTTGCTGAGTTACTAGATACGTCTTCTGCAAGGCGGAGCTCCGAAAAATTATTAAGCCAAAATTGGAACGAAGCAATTCCACTCCGAAACAGCTTGAATTCCTCGGAAATCGTCAATGCCCTTTAAATTGAAGATTTTAAGTAATTTAATCCTCATTTGTCGATTAAATATTAGAACGCTAGCATATAAATAGCAATATGGGAAAACATAAGAGGACTGATGGAGTGACTGCAATGATCAAAGAGTTAGGTTGGGAAAAAATACCAACGAGACGTAAAAGAAGAAGGC
>KZ308876.1:417788-428028 GCA_000376725.2 Ladona fulva
AGTGTTTTTATAAATAAAATTAAAATGATTTAAACTGAGAAAAATGTGATACTGCATCTTGTACGTTAATTATATTGATAATGGTATAATAATATAATCAAATTTATATCTTATTATATTACTATGCATACTATTGAGATTGTAAATCAGAATTGTAAATTTGCCAATATTTTATTAATATCATCATATTATCTATTGCATTATATTGTATGACGTACTGCCTTCGGGAGGATTTTACAGAAGTTTTCCTCCCGACTAGGGTACATACCAAGCACGAATATTTATCTTTAATACTGCCCCTCGAATGACTGACCACCCGACATAAGGCACATTTGTCGTCATCACACGCAATAAATATCAATCATTCCTTCTCAGAGGGTAATGCAAAGGAAAAGTATGCATAGGCGATCTTAAAATTGGGACTTTGTATCGATGGTATACCTTTTATTGAAGTATTCTAAGAAAGAAGAAAACGACAGTTTCGAGCACTTACTTTCTGAGCTGTTGAACTTTCTGAATAAAAAACTTAAAATAGTAAATTAAATAATATTTCATTGAATGATTCGTCTTATTCAATTCTAGAAATGTTATCATCTCTTAAGCTGTCCTCTTCCCTCATGACCTCATCCTCCACTCAACTTTCCTGACTGCTTGCTCCCTTCCCCAAGCCTCCAACTTATGGTTACCATATTTCTCCCAAAAACCTTCTCCTCTCCCTCTTTTGGTTCCCTATAAAGACGTGTGTATGTATGTATGTATGTATGTCATTTTCTTTATTTTTCTCTCTCAGTGCCTGAAAATGGACAAAGTTCGAAATAAATGGTCGCTAACCAAATATATTCTATATAATGGTATAAGTTATTACCATTTATTTCTACATCAATTGTGGCATAAGATGTTTTAAGATAGTATAAGTAACTTTTACCACAGGAATGAAAGATAGGATTATAAAAATCGGTAACAATAACGAAATTATTAATCGGGTTTGACAGAAACCAATGAAATGTTAAATCTACAACATTCAAAAACTGCTGAAAAGAAACAAGTTCACGAATTTCGTAAAATTTGAAATAAACTAAATTTTATATACTTTCTAAAATCACCCGATTCTTGAATTAAATAACCTTTAAATGGTTTTACTGATGTTCTTTATAACATAACTGAATCTTTCAAAGAGCTCATAGATTTTCAAAGTGACTTACTGCTAGGCAACACATAGGCATAATAGTTTAATTGCGATGCAGCTTTCAGGAATAATTCAGATTGGTTATTAGTTGGAAAACTGTAAATATTTATTTGCTGTGATTTTAGTGTCAAGGTTTATTTACTTTATAGTAAATTGTGTAGACTTTGAATACA
The DNA here is from genome assembly GCA_000376725.2 of Ladona fulva. Lineage (NCBI taxonomy): Eukaryota > Metazoa > Arthropoda > Insecta > Odonata > Libellulidae > Ladona > Ladona fulva. The sequence continues at coordinate 419,148 of KZ308876.1, forward strand.
TTGAAATTACTTTCCTATCTGCAATAAGTGTATCGCCTTAAAGACGCATTTTCTAAATTATTCAATATCACGTATGCGCAAATTATTCAGTTTTTAGTAACCTGCATGCGAGAAATACTGTTTGCGATCTTACAAAGAAAAATATAATTGGGGTATGTTTTCTATGTAATCAGACAAATTTGTAATGGCGTATTCAACGTTTTCATCGCTGCATTTTGTATTTCTATGTCAGAATTCATCGGATTTATTTATACGTTACTCTCTGCAATTAATTAGGCCTTAAAAAGAGCTAAATATAAATTTTAGAGATTTGAAATAAAATCGAGCTTTATATTTTAACGTAATAACGTAGGCTTACTAATCATCATATTCAAGAAGAGTTAAACTGACAAGGCCTTTTATACGAACGCCGATACATTTCAAATTAGGAAAATCTAGGTGCGGCGTAGTAAGATCAGGACAGGAAGTAACTGACTGCCAGATAGTAATCAGCAAGAATGTATTCGAAGATGCGTGAAAAAAACTCGAAGCTGCTTTTTCATGTAAGAGGAAGTCTTTGCAAAACCGAGAGAGAAATTCGAGAGGTTCTAAGGTAAGATGGGGCAGATAAAACGAAAGGAAAGAGGACCGTATCTGAGGAAGTAAAAAGGGTTGTGGGAAGGAAATTCCGAGAACTTCACGTAAAAAAGAGCGTAATCTGAGGAGAAGACACGGGTTGAAACGTTCCTTGGATTATTATTCCTGCTGGATGCATAATCTATCGGAATCCGCACGCCCTTTCCCGAATGGATGCATGCGTCCAGACATAACTCAAGCACAAAATTAAAGTTAAGTGGCACACGTATCTTTATGAGGGGTTTCACTGGCAGATAGGGATCTTAGCATTAATTATTCCTCTGGGAGTGATGTAATGGTTAGCGGGCGATAGGTTGAAAGGGAGCGCCGGTAAAATAAAATCCCTTGAGGAGCATCACTGATTCAGTGAAGGAGAACAATGAGACCGATGAAAAATGCATCCATACCGATCGGCCAATCTCTGAAATTCAATCCCAGCGTTCTAGAACAAATATTTTACGCAAATTCTGCACATTAGGATGGATGGGATCAGGTTTGGTCGGAATCATATTTTTCGGGATAAGCACTAGTTTCAACTACTATATATAGATCATAGTTTTTTATAGTGTTTAAATACAATACGATAATATATCTCAATTATTCTCATTTAAAAACTCATTAAACCTCCAATTATGCACATAAATCTTTTTTCCCAGGATTTCGAAGCTTATTCTGTCATGACGTCGCACAGTGGGCTAGAAACGAAAAAAGCTGGCCAAAAATACGAAAACGCTTTTTTTGAGTACGGACTATGAAACTTCGCATGATCTATCTTGAATAAATTCTACATACAACTTTGGAGGTAATTTACGTGGCATCCTACGCATTAAAATTATACAGGGGGTCAAACTAGACTAAATTTTGCGAAAAATTCCGGACTTCGATTTCTTGCGAAAATCTTCAACTTCAAACCGCTGGTGAACCCAAACGAAGATAATCATCGGGTAAAAAATAATTTCGTGTTATAAACATGTTCTTTCTCCTTCATAAGACGTAGAATTTATGATCATCCTTGAATATTTACATACTTTACGTAACAAAATGGCGGACCCTTGTTTTAGANTAACTGTTTCTCAGTTATTCTTCTCTGCTGGTTGGAAATTTTCAATGCTTAGTTAGAGCTATTCTCGAACTCTAATGTCTCACCAAAGCCGTTTCTTTCCCTTATAGATTTTGTAATGAGATACCATAATATAAATTTTTACAACATTTGAGCAAACTTTTTACTCACTTTCGTTAGTAAACAAATAAAAAATCTACCTCAGCATATTCACTTCATTAATCAATTAAATTATGCTATTTTAAAATACTTCACTTCCATAATATAAAATCACGCTGAAAATTAATAGCCTCAATCTAGCGCTGTTACATAATATAAACTAAAAGTTCCAAGAAAAGTTATCTATTCATACAACTATACAAAAATAATGGTAACAGAGTTGGGAAAGTGAGGAAGTCAATATAGTAGGGAACGTTGTGCAATAGATAATCTAATTGTGGGAAAATAGAGGATTGAGTCTAGTTGCCCTAGGTGTAACAAGATACTTCAATAGTGAAACTAGCTCTGGATGGTTAAAATGGTAGTTAATTATAAAGTACGTGAAAAAAATCTAGTTGTAATTTTTATTTCTCTAAATCCCCTAATTTAATCGGATAAATAACCTGTATATAAGTTTAAATTCCTCTGGATAACATGTTTTACTTCAAAAACAATTCCTCTCCAAAAGCATAAGGAATCGACACAGACAGTTCCTGAGTTAGAGTTATTAATTTATTATCGAGAATTTTAATCATCTCATGCAAGTCAAGGAAAAACCATCAAGATTTCTTCGAGATTAAGAAGCATCTTAAGGATGGCGAAGAAAGGTGAGAGAGGTAGGACATTAAATTTTAAAAAGAACCGTAGGTACTGTGCGAGATCTTCTCCTCAATTCCCTCTTTTTTTTATGAATAGCTGCTTCGTTACGCTTTTCTTTCTATATAACTTCTCAAATCCCTTTCGTTTCGAGGAAAAGATCCTCTCGTCTCTGCGCAACAAACAAACATTTCCCAAGCGATTGAATGGCCCAAACTAAGTTGGAATTTGCGGATAAANTTTTTTTTATGAATAGCTGCTTCGTTACGCTTTTCTTTCTATATAACTTCTCAAATCCCTTTCGTTTCGAGGAAAAGATCCTCTCGTCTCTGCGCAACAAACAAACATTTCCCAAGCGATTGAATGGCCCAAACTAAGTTGGAATTTGCGGATAAAACTTTCGGGAATGACTCGGGAAACTCTTTCTTCTCCACGTGCACACGCCTTTTCTTTACCTTCTTCTCAGCTGCGTCTTTATCGGTAGATATACTCGCTTACCAATCCGACTCATAACTGCCTCAGAAAAGCTCGGCGCTCTGGCGGAGAAAATTATTAATTTCCTGTCTGGGTACCATAAAATTGTGAAAATCGCCTAATTTCTTCCAGCAATCCCGCTAATTTGTTCAGGGATAAATATGAATATCATAATTCAGAGGAGAAACTGACGAGAAAGACATCTGAAAGGATCGAGACTCGAACCCCTGTCTTTCGCTTTCTTATGCCCGTTTCTCGTCGAGAATATTCCTAGCCGAATGCCTTTTCGTGCAATTCCATTATCATTCCTTTACCTTCAATTATCATTACTTTAATGATTATCATACTTAAATGTAAAGTTAATTCCATGGCGCGGCATTTGAGAGAAATGAGTCAGCCAAGGGAACCTGTTTTCATCGGAAGGTCGCATTCCAGCTATAAAAAGAAAGGCCACATATGAAGCCGCTCTTGAGTTGCTTATTGCCTACACTAAGAAGTTTAACATTGAAATTTTATACGAGAAAAATAATACGATCGTTGAATTAACTGAGCGGAATGTCTTACATTTTATTTGAAGTTGTCTTCATAAGAAAGATAAGTAAAAGGTTACTTAAATACTATCAGTTATTTCAGGAAGTGACTTAGAGGCACACATTGAGAGTAAAGTTAGAATATTTGCTGAGGACACGGTAATGTAGAGGGAAACAGCCTCCAAGACTAAGTACTTATTAACAGTAGAATCTGTGAAATAACTCGGCTTTGTGGTGAGAATAATCGGTTGGAACGAAAAATAAGTCGGTGAACGATGTTACTTTACGTTATTTAGGCCTCACGTTCAGTATACATGTTGCTCCAACAATTCAATGAACGTTACTCAGACGTTTCATGACGCAGGATGGGAATCGTTAGAGGAAGGTTCAAAGCAAAAGTTTAGTTTACTTAATAAATTCAGAAGAAAATACGTTCTATTAAGATTTCAGATTACACTAGTGGGTGTTGGAGAAAGGCCGCACCGCAAAGGACGCCCAGAAAGACAACAGGTAGCCTGAAGACCACACACTTGAAGGTTTTACACTTCAATCTTTACCCCTCCAAATTTTATAATACGTATTAATACCAATACATATATACTTATCGTAATATAGAATATACATAATATTAATGTCAAGTATATCTATGCCTAAGAATTCAGACAGCCGAAATGCTCTGCAATAAACGATCTAGAGTGGGCATTCTGAAGTCCATGGTAGTCCATCCATATCGGTTAACACTTTAAATTCTCACAAACCCGGAGATTTCCGCTTTCTCCCAGAGATATTGATACTTTCTGGTCGTTCCGTTGCCCTTCCACAATGAATATAGGATTTTAATTTATGTGTTAATTTATGAGTTGCCTCTTTTCCGGGTTTGAAAAGAGGCAACTCCGCACTAAAGACCTATCAAACCGACATTTTGCAGCAGATGACAGGTGGTTAGTTCTCAACGGCTCCCACGCCGCCTTATTGCTATTATAGACCGAAGGGTCCCACTACATGTAAAGTCAGATGGCTTTCTGATATAATAGGTCTTGTGAAATAATATCACGTCCCCCACCGGGAATCGAACCCGGAACTGCTTTAATTGTGAGAGCGGGTGTTCTGAAAGTTTTAGTGAATTAAATCTCTTGTGTTAATGGGTGGCGAATAGCTGTTAAATTAAATAGCACGACAATTAAGTAAGAACAGAATAAACTTAGGTAATAATTATACAGACATTTATGATTTAATATCTCCATAAAATATATATTAACACTCTTAATTTGTCGCTTTGCAAGTTGGATGGGTTATAGGTAACTTTAATTTTTAAGGTTAAGTGCCAGACCGCGAAATTCCAATAGTCAGTGGTTAATAACAGAACTTTGAAATTACTACGTTTTAACTCCTCTATTCTCACAGGCAATACATCCTTTTTCCAAAGCAGAGTATTTTTAAGGAATCGAATGTTCTTTTAAGCGGTTCAAGTTATAAAACAAGAATTATAGTCCATAGGAAAATTTATAATGATCGCGAAAAGATTTTCAGTTCACTTTATTACCTAAAGTGACGAAACCAATTTCGTTTGTATAATTAATGGAAATTGATAAACGGCATTATTACTTAAATAATCTAAGAATATTTGAAATATTTCCCGTTTCTCTTTTAAATCAGCTCGTTCGTAGCACTATTATGAAAATCGCCTATGAAAAATCACAAAAGACGCTGCACGAATTGAATAATTACTATTAACGGAACTATTGTGTAATTTTTAACGACTACATGAGGAAATGAATATATTTTGATGAACTATGTATGTATAGTACATTTATAATATTTGCTCAATCAAAAAGATAATAAACAGTAAAAAAACTTGCTCCCCCTTCTACTTAAAATTGATAGAGATACCCCTAGTTCATCATTGGGTAGGTAAGCAGTAGTTTAGTAGTAGAAGATTAGCTAAGCAGTAGTTACTATTTACAAAAAATATCAGCACGAAATTGCTTCCGAAGTGTATGCAAATCAATTTAGTTTGAATAGAACACTTTATTGTAATTATTCTCCTCTCTATTTAGAAAATGTGATTTTATAATCTTTGGCTCTGCAATTGGTTTCGACATAAATTTAAATACAGATGCAAATCAGGGACCCGAGTATCTATTTATGCAGTTTTCAGTGAAAATAAATCAAATCCGTTTTCCTTATTTCTGTATCTCAATACACTACGCAATTTTAAAAATTTATTTTGTCCGCCTAATATAGGAATTTCAAACATTTTGATGCATCTTCCTCTGTTGCGTGCAGTCTATAAATTGCTATATAGGGTAAAGCAGGAAGAGTTATTTTTCAAAACTCAAATTCAACGCTTTTCTTTCTATATAACTTCTCAAATCCCTTTCGTTTCGAGGAAAAGATCCTCTCGTCTCTGCGCAACAAACAAACATTTCCCAAGCGATTGAATGGCCCAAACTAAGTTGGAATTTGCGGATAAAACTTTCGGGAATGACTCGGGAAACTCTTTCTTCTCCACGTGCACACGCCTTTTCTTTACCTTCTTCTCAGCTGCGTCTTTATCGGTAGATATACTCGCTTACCAATCCGACTCATAACTGCCTCAGAAAAGCTCGGCGCTCTGGCGGAGAAAATTATTAATTTCCTGTCTGGGTACCATAAAATTGTGAAAATCGCCTAATTTCTTCCAGCAATCCCGCTAATTTGTTCAGGGATAAATATGAATATCATAATTCAGAGGAGAAACTGACGAGAAAGACATCTGAAAGGATCGAGACTCGAACCCCTGTCTTTCGCTTTCTTATGCCCGTTTCTCGTCGAGAATATTCCTAGCCGAATGCCTTTTCGTGCAATTCCATTATCATTCCTTTACCTTCAATTATCATTACTTTAATGATTATCATACTTAAATGTAAAGTTAATTCCATGGCGCGGCATTTGAGAGAAATGAGTCAGCCAAGGGAACCTGTTTTCATCGGAAGGTCGCATTCCAGCTATAAAAAGAAAGGCCACATATGAAGCCGCTCTTGAGTTGCTTATTGCCTACACTAAGAAGTTTAACATTGAAATTTTATACGAGAAAAATAATACGATCGTTGAATTAACTGAGCGGAATGTCTTACATTTTATTTGAAGTTGTCTTCATAAGAAAGATAAGTAAAAGGTTACTTAAATACTATCAGTTATTTCAGGAAGTGACTTAGAGGCACACATTGAGAGTAAAGTTAGAATATTTGCTGAGGACACGGTAATGTAGAGGGAAACAGCCTCCAAGACTAAGTACTTATTAACAGTAGAATCTGTGAAATAACTCGGCTTTGTGGTGAGAATAATCGGTTGGAACGAAAAATAAGTCGGTGAACGATGTTACTTTACGTTATTTAGGCCTCACGTTCAGTATACATGTTGCTCCAACAATTCAATGAACGTTACTCAGACGTTTCATGACGCAGGATGGGAATCGTTAGAGGAAGGTTCAAAGCAAAAGTTTAATTTACTTAATAAATTCAGAAGAAAATACGTTCTATTAAGATTTCAGATTACACTAGTGGGTGTTGGAGAAAGGCCGCACCGCAAAGGACGCCCAGAAAGACAACAGGTAGCCTGAAGACCACACACTTGAAGGTTTTACACTTCAATCTTTACCCCTCCAAATTTTATAATACGTATTAATACCAATACATATATACTTATCGTAATATAGAATATACATAATATTAATGTCAAGTATATCTATGCCTAAGAATTCAGACAGCCGAAATGCTCTGCAATAAACGATCTAGAGTGGGCATTCTGAAGTCCATGGTAGTCCATCCATATCGGTTAACACTTTAAATTCTCACAAACCCGGAGATTTCCGCTTTCTCCCAGAGATATTGATACTTTCTGGTCGTTCCGTTGCCCTTCCACAATGAATATAGGATTTTAATTTATGTGTTAATTTATGAGTTGCCTCTTTTCCGGGTTTGAAAAGAGGCAACTCCGCACTAAAGACCTATCAAACCGACATTTTGCAGCAGATGACAGGTGGTTAGTTCTCAACGGCTCCCACGCCGCCTTATTGCTATTATAGACCGAAGGGTCCCACTACATGTAAAGTCAGATGGCTTTCTGATATAATAGGTCTTGTGAAATAATATCACGTCCCCCACCGGGAATCGAACCCGGAACTGCTTTAATTGTGAGAGCGGGTGTTCTGAAAGTTTTAGTGAATTAAATCTCTTGTGTTAATGGGTGGCGAATAGCTGTTAAATTAAATAGCACGACAATTAAGTAAGAACAGAATAAACTTAGGTAATAATTATACAGACATTTATGATTTAATATCTCCATAAAATATATATTAACACTCTTAATTTGTCGCTTTGCAAGTTGGATGGGTTATAGGTAACTTTAATTTTTAAGGTTAAGTGCCAGACCGCGAAATTCCAATAGTCAGTGGTTAATAACAGAACTTTGAAATTACTACGTTTTAACTCCTCTATTCTCACAGGCAATACATCCTTTTTCCAAAGCAGAGTATTTTTAAGGAATCGAATGTTCTTTTAAGCGGTTCAAGTTATAAAACAAGAATTATAGTCCATAGGAAAATTTATAATGATCGCGAAAAGATTTTCAGTTCACTTTATTACCTAAAGTGACGAAACCAATTTCGTTTGTATAATTAATGGAAATTGATAAACGGCATTATTACTTAAATAATCTAAGAATATTTGAAATATTTCCCGTTTCTCTTTTAAATCAGCTCGTTCGTAGCACTATTATGAAAATCGCCTATGAAAAATCACAAAAGACGCTGCACGAATTGAATAATTACTATTAACGGAACTATTGTGTAATTTTTAACGACTACATGAGGAAATGAATATATTTAATGAACTATGTATGTATAGTACATTTATAATATTTGCTCAATCAAAAAGATAATAAACAGTAAAAAAACTTGCTCCCCCTTCTACTTAAAATTGATAGAGATACCCCTAGTTCATCATTGGGTAGGTAAGCAGTAGTTTAGTAGTAGAAGATTAGCTAAGCAGTAGTTACTATTTACAAAAAATATCAGCACGAAATTGCTTCCGAAGTGTATGCAAATCAATTTAGTTTGAATAGAACACTTTATTGTAATTATTCTCCTCTCTATTTAGAAAATGTGATTTTATAATCTTTGGCTCTGCAATTGGTTTCGACATAAATTTAAATACAGATGCAAATCAGGGACCCGAGTATCTATTTATGCAGTTTTCAGTGAAAATAAATCAAATCCGTTTTCCTTATTTCTGTATCTCAATACACTACGCAATTTTAAAAATTTATTTTGTCCGCCTAATATAGGAATTTCAAACATTTTGATGCATCTTCCTCTGTTGCGTGCAGTCTATAAATTGCTATATAGGGTAAAGCAGGAAGAGTTATT
>KZ308877.1:8000-35130 GCA_000376725.2 Ladona fulva
CCCGTAGAGCCGCTGCCGGATGAAAAGGTTCCCACGAACTTGAATATCGCATCTTTCTTGGCAGAACTAGATTCGATACTTGGTACGAGAGATGGAAGGGAATATATAATTGATATGCTCAGATGTAATTTTAAATAGATTTTTTAATTATAATATATATATACATAAGTGTATAAATGTGAAATAAATAAATTTTTTAAATGAAATTTTTGTAAAAAAATTATTTCTTCTTCAATTCTCCTTATTCGTCCAGAAGGATAACCAATGGCAGAGATGGAGGTGTCGGCGGCGGTCTGGGGATCTGGGGGGGGAGAAAAGAAACTCCACAGGCTGAGCCTCCCACGATGGAATGTCCTCGTCGGTGGAGGTATCCCCGTCAACCTCCTCCTCTCTTTCGGGGGGCACCTCTCGCTGGACACCTATCACTGCGAGAAACTTCTTTGACGGGGCCACCTCCTCCTCTACCTTTGTGACTTCCTCCAACTTCTCCCCGCTAGTCGCGTCCTCCGCCTTCTCCGGCACCTCTCCCACCTGCGTGTCTTACCCCACTCGTCGAACCTGCCCACCGATTCAATGAATCTCGCTGCCTCTGCAGCCTCTAACTCCTCGCGTATATTTTTGGCTAAAATATAAAAATAATATATCAATGATAGTAATGCAACTAGAAATATATATATATTCGTATATATATATATATGAGAATAAGATAAATATCTTACCTTTCCTGTCGGACTCTTCGATATACGCCATCGAGGTTCTTCTTAGGGATATAGAGAGTATCCCCGCTTGTCGGACCTTGGACAGGAGTTTCTCAACTTCGACGGGGTTCACCATTTTCACCTGGATACGCCAAGAACTAAAGTGGCCTGACTTTTCAAACAGGGTATTTAAGCAGGGTTTTCTAAGCTTGATCACGTGACATCAGTGATCGACGTAATTGGCCGAAGAACTTTCACGTTTTCGAAAAAATATTCCTCCTCATCTGCAGTATCACCTTCTCCTAAATCGGTTTCTCCAATGATGGAATCTTCCTCATCAGTTGAAAATTCTTTTGAGCCTCAGACGATTTTCCCATTTCCATTCTCTTGCGGGACTGAAGTCGAGAGGGCCCAGGTTGTGCTTCTGCCATTTCCTAAATCATCCCAAGAATATTTTTAATTTGTCGAAAATTAAGTATGCACACTAACCATTATTAGTAATAAAATGATATTGTGAATTTTATATATTTTCGTGATTTATCTACTATTATCTATAAAACAAAATCTATGGCGATAAAAATATTTATGGATAGATAGGTTTGCACATAAATATAAAACATACCTTATTCAGCATTCGGGTGAATTTCTTCCTAAAGAAGCAATAATATCCGCTCTTGAAAATGGGGATCCAGCACCCTAATCCAAGGGAGCTAACTGCGTTCACGATACAGGAAAAACTTACTGAAACTCATATCGACTTGTCTGCGCACTCGTTGCAAGCAAACTGAGGAAATAGCGTCCCTAGAAAGTTTAGAGGGTTTAGAGAGACCCTGCGTAACGGTATATTCCTAATGGCATGTGCATCGACCAGTGCCACTGCTAAATGTGGGTGGAATGGGTAAGCGCAGCGCGGGGATGAGAAGGCACCAAACGGAAAATAACTGTAAATGCTTTGACATTTTTAGAAACTCTCTATGACGATAGAAAAGGGTTCCGAAAACATCAGTGGGCATACTTCCGATGTAAGTATCGGCAGCCGGTGAAAAAGAGGAATTTTACAAGCTTTCACGAGGAGTACCAAAAATTATTTAGCCCTGGAATCAGCAATGAAAATGCTTAAAAATTCCATTACATAGACACTGAAATATTCATTTGCAGTTGAAGAAAAATGTTTTTGGCGTTATTCTTAGACGATTCTTCGGTTTCTTTCCATTTCTTAAGTTGTAAAACCGCTAAAAACATACGTTGCCGTAAGCGTCTAACATACTTATTTTCGAAATTATAAAAAAATAACCTCAGCATTTTTAAGAAATTTTTCCAATTCCCGCTCGAAAACAATTAGGAACCATGGCAACCAGCTGTTTCATTAAACCGTCCGGGACATCCAATGCAAAACTGGTCGAAGAATTTACAAAATAATTTAAGCAATAAACTAAAAATATCGAAAATTTATTGAAACGAAAACCAAGGAAACCGTACACTGATCCAAGGTAAACCAAGGAGCCGGCAGCATAACATGAAGAAACTCAAAAAGCCGGCTCGTAAGGGAACGTGTTCATCCGAGCAACACGTCTGTCGACTACGCGGCGACACCGGCGCTCGGTAGCCGCCGTCGACGGCGCCATTGAATGTGTTAATAGTTAAGTCGGTTTTGCCACTTCGCATTCTTTAATTTAGAGTAGTGCATAAACCGTTCAGGTAGTTCCTTTCGTTTACTGTTCTATCACAACTGATGGTAACATCTGCGAATTCATTCGAATTTTTCAAAGAATTTACATTCCCGAAGATTACAGCGACATCGAGTTCACTGTTCTGGATGACTTCTAAGGGGCGAATTTTGAACGAATCGTCTTACCAAGGCGAAAGGATTACAACCCATCACAGCTAACATTCGTTGTAATATTCGACACCAAATTTATAATTATTGAAGCGTCTAACTTGGAGTTTTGTTCCTTATATCATAATGTTCCTTGTCTGAAATTACGCTCGTTAATTTCAGCCACAACTGTCTCCAACATTTCACCATACTCTGTAGACTGTTTTATTTGAGTTTTTACTGACTCAATTTCACCTCACAGGTCAGACAATAGAGAGTTTTAGCACTGCGAAAACAGTTGGTTCAACTACCATTACCGTAGATCAAGAGTTTCAGCATACCATCAACCCAAAGGCAGCATGTGTTGAAATTCTTCCCTGTTGCCTTCACCATCTCTTCTTGTACCTCCCTCCATCCATTCTTATAGGGATTAGTCCCTGTAATTTGTCTTATCAAGATGATATCATCCCATGTGGAGAATCGCAACCTTTCTTGCTTCGCCATATTGGGCACCTTCCGTCAATGTGGGAGAGACCGACCTGGGCAACGTGGAATTTTTGCACAGGCACACTGAGACATTTAGACTAGATCGGTTAACCAATAAGCCCCTGCAAAAACTCTCTATTGGTAGTCTTAGTTCATCAACAATCATCTTGACGTCTGGAGAAACGACCTGTCAACGAGTCTTATCAGCGAGTTTGGGATTGCACTGATTACAGAACCAGTCTATATCTTCATAAGACACAATAACTTTGAATGAGGACTCCTTAATTTTTGAACACTTATTATGCGTAAGAGACTCGCATTTGCTGCATACCACATGATGGGAGTTGGGATCAAGGAGCTTGGGAAAAACAACACAAGACTCATCAATCCCTCAACTAGGTGATTCTTCTTTTTCCTCTTGCACTACAGCCCAATGTGAACCTTGACTTCTCTATAATAGTTCTCCAGTATTATAGTAAAAACTATTTTATTTGACTGTAAGGCAATTACACTTTCCATTACAACAACTTTAATTTCTGTGAAGTTAATGTTTATACAAGATAGTTCACTCTGGGTACCATCATGCATAATAATGTGCCCCAATTTACCATATACATGCTTAATATTAATAAAGCTTTTGTTTTTTAAAATTTAATATTTTCCAACAGCCCATATAGTTCCATTGATTTCGGCATATGTTTCTACCTCAAAGCATTTTCCCCCAATGAGTTTAACAGTGAAGCTGTTCCTTTTGGTAACCCTTGAGTAAAACCTGATATGTATTATTTGCCCATTAACAGAAACTCTGTCAAAGAATTTCACTCTTTTATTACTACAAGAAATGTGGCTTCTTTTCATGGCTAGGAGATATTCCATTTTGAGTCCCTTTGTCTTGCATGGTCCAATGGCTGAAAACCTCCCTGGACATTTCTGTTGCTTTCCATTGCAAATTAAGGTTTCCATGATTATTTTTCTGGGCATCAGTAAAATATGGGGCTCCTATCCTCACCATTTTGCATAAGTCAAATCGTAATTAAATAAAAATCCGAAATTTGGCTTAAAACATATTGTGAACCTCTCACAGAAGAGCTGCTGGTTATAATCTTCATATAAAAAAAGAAGAATGAGCCCACAATGGCCCCCAATTGAGAACACTTTGTGGAAGATGGTTTAACAAGTGACAGTTAAATGTCAAGCAGTTTTCACCATGTAGTGGCTTTACTCCAGTCTAAAAGCTGCTTATGAGAGGTGATGCCATGTGTACCTCCCTTTTCAGGTTCCAGTCTTTTACAAGAATATAAATACCTTCCACTAAATATGACCAATGAATTAAATCATTCTCTGGTAGAATTCCCTTCAAAACTGGTATTCTGTAATAGAATAACCAGGTATAATATTCATGAGCTTACTTTAACTTATGGAACTGAGGTTAACAAGTTGCTATTGGTCTTATTATTGTTTTATGTAATTTCATTTTCGTAGATTTCGAAATTAACTTTGTTTTGAGGATACCTTCATAAAAATAAGTTTTGTTAGCTTTTTGAATTCTATCTTGTACATATTATCTTGCTTGGTTCTTATAATTTATTTGAATCTCTATGTACTTGAATTCTTTCACTTCTTCAAATTTATAGCTTGCTATTGTTTGGTCTTGCAATTGTTCATTATCTGCATTTCTTGGTATTTTTAAATATTTTGTTTTCTTTTGATTTATGTGTAATCCTATTCTCTTGGTTTCTTGATCTAAATGTGAACATGTTTCTTTAAGTTTCATCATGTTTCTAGCTATGATGGTGACGTCATCAGCGTAGGCAATTATCTGTATCTGTCAATCTAGCAATGTTCCATTCTCGTATATTTCTTTTAAGGCTCCTTCTAAGCTTAAGTGGGATAAAAGGGTGGAAAGTGCATCTAACTCCTTCATTTATTTTAAAACTATCTGTAATCTTATCTGCTACATTAACCACACTTAAAGTTTTTTTCAAGTGTTACTTCGACCAGGTTTCTTAGTTTCAGGGGGATTCCTAGTTTTTCCAATGCCATCAGTAACTGTCTTCTTTTAATGATGTCGAATGTTTTCCGGAAGTCTATAAACAGGATATATAGGTCGATATTATAGTCGTAATATTTTTCTATAATTTGCTTCAGCACGAATATTTGGTCTGTTGTAGAACGACCTTGCCTGAAACCCCCTTGATAATCTTGCAGTATCTCTTCTGCTTACGCATTCAGCCTTTTCTGTAATATACAGGTGAATATTTTATGTCCTACATTTAGTAATGTAATACCTCTTTAGTTATTACAGTCTTTTTTATCCCCTTTCTTCCAAATGGGGTTAATAACACCTTTGTTCCTCTGGCATTCTCTCTTCTCTCCATATTTTCGCCATCAATGCATGTATGATTTATATAAGTTTTCTCTGCCGTATTTAATTAGTTCTATCTTTATGTCATCCATCCCAGGTGCTTTATTGTTCTTCATTTTTCGTATTGTATCTTTCACCTCTTGTAAGGTTGGTTCGTGTACCTCTTGCTCTTAGCATTTCCTGGAAATATTCCTTCCATCTGTACATGATTTGGTAATTTTCTATTAATAACTTCCCATTTTTGTCTATACACGCTGTACTTAAGGCTTGATCTCCTTTTACAAATCCTTCTACCCTTCTATCCTTTAGCTCCTTTGTAGAATTTTCTGGTTTGGTCACTCCTACTTTCTTGTTCTATCTTATCAATTTCTTTCTTCGATTATGCTCTTTTCTTTTCTTTAATATCTCATTTGATTCCTTTCTTAATTGATTCTGGATACATTCTCTCAGTAACATATTTCTCCTACCTTCATTTTTCCTCTGTAATACCTCTCTGCATTCATCATCAAACCATTCCTCGTTTCTTCTTCTTCTATTTTTTCCAATACTTTCGTTAGCAGTGTCTGTTATGTTTTTGCGTATTTCTTTCCTACATATCTCAATGTCTGTACTTATGTTGATATTGTTTAATCTATTTTCTATTACTTCTTCGTATTGCCGGCGTGTGTTTTCATCTGTGGCTCCCTTATTAGGATTAAATATGACGCTTATTGGTGCACGTCTATCATAAAGTCCCAAACATTTTCCAAAGTATTTAACTTTCGACTTTTCCTTGATCATATATCGGTAGGTAAGGAAAGTGGTCACTTGGATGATTTGGAATGCATTCGTTTAAAATTCGTTCAATAATCTTTCCATAATGTTACGATAGGGAGGTATGATGAAGTTCTGGTGTGGTTGAGTATACATCAGAGGGATGGCGTTGTTACAAATATATTATTTGAGAGAAATGTACAGATTGAATACCTTAATTATTTTCACATACCACATCTTTTTTTTTCACCCCCCTTCTCTGTGGGTGTTTTCCCGCAACGTGGGTTTTTTCTTTGGCAACCTTCAGTTGCAATGCTTTTTCCCACACCGCATTCTTTCTTTTAGTTATAATTNAGAATACCCACTCGAAAGTTTAATGCAAGATTTAATCTCGTCATACACAAAATTTCCGCAAACCGCACGTTATGCTGCAGAACGGCGTTTTCAAGAGCGAATTTCAACTAATCGGTCCTTTTATCACCATCTCCACATCCCCTCTGCACGGCGACATCAAAAGAACGTGATTCGTCACCATATTACGCTCGACCAATCACGGATCGAGCGGCCGGTTTGTATATAAGCCATCACGGGCAGCTTGCGGTCGGTCACTTAGCGACAACCATGGCGACGAACCACCTGCTGCTCCTCTTTGTCCTTGTGGTATCCTCTTACGCCGGCCAAGACTGGCCAGGGCGTCAGGAGGATCTTGACTGGTGGCAGAAGGCAGTGTTCTATCAAATCTACCCTAGGTCCTTCAAGGACAGCAACGGTGACGGGGTTGGTGACCTAAAAGGTAAGCCTCATCTCAACGCATTTCGGCATAGAACTATCGAATCGTCATTTTTCTCGCAAAAAATCTACTTCGTCGAACGTTACGTTTAATAACTAAGTGAAACTCCGTAACAATAAGCTTCAACATAATTAATTGAACCATTATTATTGCTTACTAGCTGAAGTGGCCGTTGATTATCAACGGGGAGAATATGAAAATGCATGAGCTCGGATTCAACAATGGAATTGTCGTCAGGGGAACGGTTTGTTTACAACCTCCAAATTTTAGAAAAGTTTCGTTTATTTTATCGAAATTCAAGCAATTTTGATCAGAAAACAATATTCGACGACCAAAATAAGAATCTTCATTCAATTTCCCTTCTCTTGGTGCTCTTCTCGATTCAATGCGACAATTATTTATTATTTAATTTTTCAATAGAAACAAATCTTGCCAGCGATGAAAGTGAACTAAAATGCATGAGCTCGGATTCAACAATGGAATTAGTCGTCAGTGGAAACGGTTGTTTACAACCACAAAATATCACAACATTTTCATATATTTTCTTTGAATTCTCGCAATTTCAAATAGAAAACGATATTCTACGACCACAATAAGAATTTTTATTTAATTTCCCTTCGTTTGGTGCTTGTCTCGATTTCGTACGGTTATTCTTTCTTATTTAATTTCGCAAATTAAATAAACTCTGCAAGCTGTGAATTTGAGGTTTACTTATTTACATTTCTCACGGAAACTGTTTTGAGCCTCTGGAGTCGAACGAGGAACAGTTTGGTGAATTAGAAGGAGCCTATTTTCTAATCTGGGAAGACATAAAATTCGAAAGTTTCGAAAATCGTGCGAGTTCTGGTTTTCGAGTTTTAGGCGAACAAACGCGCGCACACACATACAAGCTTTCTACTTTATATACGTATAAGATACAAGAGTGGAAAAGAAGAATATGATTTTTATTGATTTGACAGACAACTATAGGTCTACCTGGTCTTCAACGGGTAGTCTGAGGCCATATGATGGCCCTTGGGAAGCTTTTGGGGGTCCGTGGAGAAATTTGGGCATTATTTCTAAATTTTATGTTTATTATATCCTGTCGCAACAATCAGAATCCTCTTCGTGTCACCAACACTGGGGAGACGAGTGACAACAATCGCATGACAACAATTAAACCGTTGTCAATTGTTGAGGGGGTGTACGATTATAGAAAATTTTAATATTTCGCATTTGTGATACAAAATTGTGATTTCTGAATGGTTGGTGACCGCTTGTGAAGGATATTTGAATAGTAAGATACATCTAAACATGTATACCACATCGAACTATCTTAATGGTAGCTCTAATTGCTATAGTTGTTTTTCGTAACTTCCAACAATTAATACATTTCTAAAGAAAACCGCGTTACCTCATAGCCATGTGGATAACGCGTTCGACTTCGGTTAAAGCGGTCCTGGGCTCGATTCCAGGTGGGGGCCCACGTGTCAAATGACCTCAGCTATCGAAGCACTTTTAACAGTACTACTGAGTAAAACCAAATCTTTGCAACCTCTACTGTTCTTATGAATCCGTTTGTGGTGCAAATCACCTATTTGTTGACGCATCCACAAACTTCAACACTACTACTTAGAACATACGCAACAAAGATTGGTGCTTGCTAGCGAAACACTATTTTTTCAATTTAAATAACGCAACGGAAAAGTAAATGAAGGATGCATTTTCCTCCGTCATTCACCTAAAGGCGTGTAGTTTATCGCTCATTCCTTGGTCATATACATATTTCTCAACTTCGATTGAGAATTTACGAAATAATTTAAGCAATAAACTAAAAATATCGAAAATTTATTGAAACAAAAACCAAGGAAACCGTACACTGATCCAAGGTAAACCAAGGAGCCGGCAGTATAACATGAAGAAACTCAAAAAGCCGGCTCGTAAGGGTACGAGTTTATCCGAGCAACACGTCTGTCGACTGTCAAAGAATTTCACTCTTTTATTACCACAAGAAATGTGGCTTCTTTTCAAGGCTAGGAGATATTCCATTATGAGTCCCTTTGTCTTGCATGGTCCAATGGCTGAAAACCTCCCTGGACATTTCTGTAGCTTTCCATTGCAAATTAAGGTTTCCATGATTTTTTTCTGGGAATCAGTAAAATATGGGGCTCCTATCCTCACCATTTTGCATAAGTCAAATTGTAATTGAATAAAAATCCGAAATTTGGCTTAAAACATATTGTGAACCTCTCACAGAAGAGCTGCTGGTTATAATCTTCATATAAAAAAAGAAGAATGAGCCCACAATGGCCCCCAATTGAGAACACTTTGTGGAAGATGGTTTAACAAGTGACTGTTAAATGTCAAGCAGTTTTCACCATATAGTGTCTTTACTCCAGTCAAAAAGCTGCTTATGAGAGATGATGCCATATGCACCCCGCTTTTCAGGATCCAGTCTTTTACAAGAATATAAATACCTTCCTCTAAATATGACCAAAGCATTAAATAATTTTCTAGTAGAATTCCCTTTAAAACTGGTATGCTGTAATAGAATAACCAGGTATAATATTCATGAGCTTACTTTAACTTATGGAGCTGAGGTTAACCTCAGCTCCATAAGTTGCTATTGGTCTTATTACTGTTTTATATAATTTCGTTTTCGTAGATTTTGAAATTAACTTTGTTTTGAGGATACCTTCATAAAAATAAGTTTTGTTAGCTTTTTGAATTCTATCTTGTATATATTATCTTGCTTGGTTCTTATAATTTATTTGAATCTCTATGTAGGTACTTGAATTCTTTCACTTCTTCAAATTTATAGCTTGCTATTGTTTGGTCTTGCAATTGTTCATTATCTGCATTTCTTGGTATTTTTAAATATTTTGTTTTCTTTTGATTTATGTGTAATCCTATTCTCTTGGTTTCTTATTCTAATTTAGTAAATGTTTCTTTAAGTTTATCCATATTTCTAGCTATGATGGCAATGTCGTCAGCATAGGCAAATATCTGTGTCTGTCGATCTAGCAATGTTCCATCCTCGTATATTTCTTTTAAGGCTCCTTCTAAGCTTAATTTGACGCATGCATGGCTTCATGCATGGATATGAACTATCCCCAAGTAAAATTCCATGTACGACACCTTCCTCTATTCTAGCTCAAATACTAGAATTGTCAAACATTTGAGCATCATGGCAGGAGCCATGGTCTCCTCGCCGCAATGTCCATTATTTTCAGTGATGGGTCTGAGATTATCTAAAAGTAAATGTAAGAGAAAGGTTACAACATGCATTAACATCGTTGTCATAGTGACAAATAGCCATTCACCATGAATTCATATTTGAATCAACATCAGATGGACATGCCTGGACATTTACAGAAGAATATCCTTTTCTATTCCTATAAACCGCATTTGGTCCTCCAGGGATTTCGATTTCTATATGGGTACCATCAATGGCTTCAAGAACCCCAGGGAAACCCGAAACTACAGCAACTTCACGTGCAGCTGTGGGCATTTTCATGTACTCCGGTAAAACACTACTAAAAATTTGTGATATCCTTTTAATTGTCAATGATACACTTCACTGGCTAATTCCGTGAAGATCACCTCAGAATCACCTAATGCGAAATATACAAATATTTCAGCGTTTCTGTTATTGTATATCGACCCCATCTCATGAGTAATGCAATATGAAATATTGTATTACTACAATATTTACTTACAATATTACAATACGTTGTAAAATGCAACAGAAGATCTTACCTGATGGAATAAAATCTTAAAGCCGTCAGTAGCATCATTACAGGTGGTATCGGCAGTCCTTTTCCTGGCGATTATCTTCTCAATCTCGGGAGCACAATATCTAGTAATCTCCCCATCACGATTTCCTTAGGGAAATGATACCGCTGGATACATTCAGCAGCTCAATGGAAATTAAACGGATTTTGCGCATCCCGAATATATCGCTTCTGCGACCTATTTCGGTAAGCAGGCCTCCGAACTCTAAGAGCAAACTCCAAGAAGTTATCCACTTCAATGGTAAGATAAAGGGGATAAATGGAAGGAAAGAGGGAAAAGGTATAAGGAAATAAATGGATAATGTAATATAATAATATATAATAAATAGATGAATATGATAAATGATGAAATGGATATTTCAGGGTCGAAAGAGCACAGCAAACTATCACACAAACGAGGCTCAGGTCTTTCACATGGGGCTAAACTACACCGGCTACACCCAATAGGCAGTGTATTTGTAGCAGAGTTCATGGCCATCAAGCACACTGAAAGATATCATCGGAGATGATCATGGCAAGATTAATTGTAATTATTAAATTTATATTGAGAGAATTAATACTGCTTAAAAAGAAATAAAAGTTTTATTCGTGACTGAAACAAAGTAGAACTGACAGCCTTCATGGTCATTTCTAGAAAAAACTCGAAGATTCGATTTTTTACGCTAGAATAAGTGAAATAAACACACACTATGTACTAACTTTACCTAGGTGATGTTAAGATCTAAAGATTTTAATTTTACTGATGACTTAATCGTTAAATATTTACGTAATTTTCATTAGTACCAGAAATGGGAGATTGATTATTAAACAAAAATACCAAGTGATTGTTTTCGGAAAAGATAATTACGGTTAATTTTCTCCGGTTCGTATACCCGGAGAAGTTTCGATATTTCCGATTTTGGTTAATCGGCCGGAACACTTATTCACATTCAATTAGAAGATACCTATAAGAGTGCAGTTATCCGGCTTCATTCACCTCAGTAGCTTTCACATATGAACACAGACTCGAGAAAAACTGAGGGAAAAGTAAATGAAGGATACATTTTCCTCCGTCATTCACCTAAAGGCGTGTAGTTTATCGCTCATTCCTTGGTCATATACATATTTCACATATCTTTGCATGAATACTACTACTCGACGAGTAACACAATATTTATCGCAGTGATATAGAGGATTTCCCGTCGCAGTCTTAAGTTCGTATTCGTTTCACTGTCAACAATCTAACAATACCCCACGCGTCGCTATAAACAAAATAACATATGCGCCGCCATAGACGAATGAAGATATTCCATTCCTCTAGATATGTCAACGGAAACTATTTTTTAAACCAAGGAGCCGGCAGTATAACATGAAGAAACTCAAAAAGCCGGCTCGTAAGGGAACGTGTTCATCCGAGCAACACGTCTGTCGACTACGCGGCGACACCGGCGCTCGGTAGTGAGAAGTTATTGTTTCAAAACGGGTGGAACTTTCTGGATTACCCCTCCTACTTCTCCCGTGTATAGGACTACCTTAGATTTTTCATTGAAATTTTGTATTTAAAGGTCGACCTATACATATTTTTCTCGGATTTCGCGGCATCATTTCCCCATTCATTCCATACGTCAAGATATGGCAGCAGGCGCAGGTGGACCCACTTACTATTTCACACGGTAATTACTTAAAAGAATACCCACTCGAAAGTTTAATGCAAGATTTAATCTCGTCATACACAAAATTTCCGCAAACCGCACGTTATGCTGCAGAACGGCGTTTTCAAGAGCGAATTTCAACTAATCGGTCCTTTTATCACCATCTCCACATCCCCTCTGCACGGCGACATCAAAAGAACGTGATTCGTCACCATATTACGCTCGACCAATCACGGATCGAGCGGCCGGTTTGTATATAAGCCATCACGGGCAGCTTGCGGTCGGTCACTTAGCGACAACCATGGCGACGAACCACCTGCTGCTCCTATTTGTCCTTGTGGCATCCTCTTACGCCGGCCAAGACTGGCCAGGGCGTCAGGAGGATCTTGACTGGTGGCAGAAGGCAGTGTTCTATCAAATCTACCCTAGGTCCTTCAAGGACAGCAACGGTGACGGGGTTGGTGACCTAAAAGGTAAGCCTCATCTCAACGCATTTCGGCATAGAACTATCGAATCGTCATTTTTCTCGCAAAAAATCTACTTCGTCGAACGTTACGTTTAGCGATATGACGAAATAATTACCTATACAAGAATTGATCGAAGCCGTTACTAAGTGAAACTCCGTAACAATAAGCTTCAACATAATTATTTGAACCATTATTATTGCTTACTAGCTGAAGTGGCCGTTGATTATCAACGGGGAGAATATGAAAATGCATGAGCTCGGATTCAACAATGGAATTGTCGTCAGGGGAACGGTTTGTTTACAACCTCCAAATTTTAGAAAAGTTTCGTTTATTTTATCGAAATTCAAGCAATTTTGATCAGAAAACAATATTCGACGACCAAAATAAGAATCTTCATTCAATTTCCCTTCTCTTGGTGCTCTTCTCGATTCAATGCGACAATTATTTATTATTTAATTTTTCAATAGAAACAAATCTTGCAAGCGATGAAAGTGAACTAAAATGCATGAGCTCGGATTCAACAATGGAATTAGTCGTCAGTGGAAACGGTTGTTTACAACCACAAAATATCACAACATTTTCATATATTTTCTTTGAATTCTCGCAATTTCAAATAGAAAACGATATTCTACGACCACAATAAGAATTTTTATTTAATTTCCCTTCGTTTGGTGCTTGTCTCGATTTCGTACGGTTATTCTTTCTTATTTAATTTCGCAAATTAAATAAACTCTGCAAGCTGTGAATTTGAGGTTTACTTATTTACATTTCTCACGGAAACTGTTTTGAGCCTCTGGAGTCGAACGAGGAACAGTTTGGTGAATTAGAAGGAGCCTATTTTCTAATCTGGGAAGACATAAAATTCGAAAGTTTCGAAAATCGTGCGAGTTCTGGTTTTCGAGTTTTAGGCGAACAAACGCGCGCACACACATACAAGCTTTCTACTTTATATACGTATAAGATACGAGTGGGAAAGAAGAATATGATTTTTGTTGATTTGACAAACAACTATAGTTCTACCGGACAGTGGTCTTCAACGGGTAATCTGAGGCCATATGATGGCCCTTGGGAAGCTTTTGGTGGCCCGTGGAGAAATTTGGGCATTATTTCTAAATTTTATGTTTATTAAATCCTGTCGCAACAATCAGAATCCTCTTCGTGTCACCAACACTGGGGAGACGAGTGACAACAATCGCATGACAACAATTAAACCGTTGTCAATTGTTGAGGGGGTGTACGATTATAGAAAATTTTAATATTTCGCATTTGTGATACAAAATTGTGATTTCTGAATGGTTGGTGACCGCTTGTGAAGGATATTTGAATAGTAAGATACATCTAAACATGTATACCACATCGAACTATCTTAATGGTAGCTCTAATTGCTATAGTTGTTTTTCGTAACTTCCAACAATTAATACATTTCTAAAGAAAACCGCGTTACCTCATAGCCATGTGGAAAACGAGTTCGACTTCGGTTAAAGCGGTCCTGGGCTCGATTCCCGGTGGGGGCCCACGTGTCAAATGACCTCAGCTATCGAAGCACTTTTAACAGTACTACTGACAAGGAGAGGCCACGAAATATGCTCCGCCGATTTGAACGAAATATTTTTTTTATGATAGAGGAGATGAAATGTAGCAAAAGTGTTAGCATATTTCGTGGCCTCTCCTTATGAGTTTAACCAAATCTTTGCTACCTCTACTGTTCTTATGAATCCGTTTGTGGTGCAAATCACCTATTTGTTGACGCATCCACAAACTTCAACACTACTACTTAGAACATACGCAACAAAGATTGGTGCTTGCTAGCGAAACACTATTTTTTCAATTTAAATAACGCAACTGTGTAATATCTTATGAAAGATGAAAATCCCTAAAAAAACGCAAGATAAAAATGTCTTTGTTAGTCAAGGAGTCTTCATTTGACTTGTTATTGGTAAAAACGTGGAAGGAAGAAAGTGAAAATAGATGTTTCGATAACAGAACTCATACGAGATTTTTAATTGAAAATTAAATGGCAATCGCTTCCTTATCCGATAAAGAAATAATTGAAGATCAAGGTCATATCACATGACAATGATAACAAGGTAGCATTGGTGCGATCACTGTTGGCAAATAATCAACTTGTTTCCATTATTGAAACACAATCGCTGAATCAAATACAAGAATATGCGCGTGAAAATTAACAATGAATGCTTACTATGGAAGCCAAAGGGTAACCAAGGGAACAAGTTTGTAAAGCGAAAAATTTCTAAGTCCGCCTTGTTGGAAACTTTTGACTTTTTTTTCTTGATTCCATTTATAGCTTCGTTTCAATGCAAACATGAACACAGTCTTTATATTAAAAGATTAACGCACCCATAGGTAGTCAAAGATTTAGCTTATTTTTCACTCGTTCGATCTCTTATCGAATATTGCTGCACAATTTTGTATTTGCATGAAGTAAGCATGATATAAGGTTCAGAGATGGCCCGACGTAGTGCAACTCGACTCTTTAGCGGAGATTTCGTGTTTGGTAGCATTCTTGCGGTAAATTCCATCGGTTGGGATTCGCGTGAAGAAAGAAATACCACGTGACACTTTTTAAACTCTTTGACGAATTAGCTGACACTGTGATTTTTAGTCGACAACGAATCTGAACTAAGAAAAATCGTTTTAACGACACAAGGAAACGGTCGCTGTAAACAGTCACTTAAGGTAGCTTTTTCAGCGTACCATTACAGAACCAAACGGAATAGATGTGGATGTTGGTGTCAACACACCCCCTGCCACAGACTGTTGGCGGTTACCTGGTTAGATACGTAAATTCAAGACCGTGGTGACCAACTGAGAAATTTGCTTCGCGAAGAGTTACTTTATGGTTGAAATTTTTTCAATTCCCGCTCGAAAACAATTAGGAACCATGGCAACCAGCTGTTTCATTAAACCGTCCGGGACATCCAATGCAAAACTGGTCGAGCACGTTGAGGAGGTGGTTGAACTACGGTGCGGTGCTCTTCCATACCTTCGTTTTTTTACAATTACTTACGTTACTTTCTCTACCCCGAAGGTCGTTCTGGAGCCAGATTCGAGTTGCATCGAAACTTAGTTATTTCGAAGTTCAAGGGCTTAAAAATGTCACTCAGAACTATCCGTGTTCAGATGAAACAGGCAATTAAAAAAAATGTTTTCTTGCTATCCCATTAATTCTTTTATGCCTTTTATGACTTATCTCCTTCCTTAGCCATAAAACTCATCACATGTGGTCTTTAAAATATTTTTGCCTTACTTGATAGCTGTCTTACGGACGTTCATCTTAATGGATTTCGCAGTATTGTGGCTTCCACGATTTTTACTCCTATTATTTAGTAGTTTCGACTAGAGCGGGTAGTCAATGGGGTGGTTTTGGGGGTTCAGCCCCCCCCCCTTTCTGAACAGATCCAACAATAAACGGTAACGTGCGAAAGGATTACTATACAAACAACACTGGAGATTCGCATGGTTAAGTACGTTAAAATAAATCAGTTAATATCTTCATTAGATTTTCTGCGGAAGTATCACTAGTAGTACTAGTACTAAAAGTAATGTTCCACAGCCAAAATAAGAATTTTCATTCGATTCATCCACTTTGTAATATCCACATAAGATCAAAAGTAATCTTATGTGAATATTAAAGTGTTTTTCTCAACGTTAAACATTTATTTACAATAATATTCTTCGTACTATTTCATGAAGCGACAAATCCAAACTATTCAGTCGCCAAAAAAACTACGGACATCATATCGCAAAATTAAAGCGGAAAATTTTTTATGATCTTAACGGAATTATTGCAAAAACAACAACGCTTCTGAAGCTAGAATTAAAACTATTTCTGAACCATACGAACCGTCGAAACTTGTATAAAAACTCTTCCTCCACTTTCCCGAACCATTTTATTATGAAAACCTAGCAGCTGTTTATCAAACAGCGATCGCGATTTCGGGGAATCCTTCAACTCGACCTTCTCCACAGTTGCTCGGAACGCTGTTACACAACGCATGACTAATTGCATAATCCACTACTTCCCATTCATTTCACGGAACTTTAGAATGACATTCAAAAAATGTGTTTTAAAGCACTGCAGTTTCAACAAAAAAATCTAAACTAGAGGGTGTGAATCATTCTTCGGAAGCCATGGAAACCCTCCGACACTTACGTAGTGAATGCAGTTTCGTCTATAATCACCTTTTCCAGAGTCACTTCCCACTAATTTCTTCTGTTAACCCCGAAGTAGTCGCGTGACATGCTTCGCGACAATGTGGCTACGAAAATCCGTGTAAAATTAGCTTTTCAGGCGTGATTATCCTCATGAACATCATGCCAACGATCAAAATGTCCACGTAATTGGCCAATGTCATGAAAATTTCAATCGTAAATGATTGAAGAAATCTAAGAAGCGGCTGCTTTACAGCAAAATTACTTTTAAACAACGAGCAGTTCAGTACTAAAATTCGTTGCGAGTAGTAGTACCGGACTCTTCCAAAGAATGTAACATAAATATGGGTTTTTTTTCTCTTTTCCCCTCTTTTTTTTACTTATTTTATTTATATTTTATTCATATTATGACTAACAAACGAAAATGGGTAAGGGCGACTTTGCGCATGATGGAAATTTACCACTACTTTTAATAGCCAGTCTGCTGCAAAGGTGCAAAATGACCTCAGCTGTCGAGGCACCTTATAAAATTAATACGATTGCGATAATATAATTGCGATACAGCATGATTCCAGCACAATGCCACTATGCTATAGCTCTTGTGTGTTTTTGCAGCTATCAAAACTAACTTTGAAGAACAGTGAATGGTAGTACAGTCAAAGTGGAACTTGGAGTAAAAACAGCCATTCCAGAAAAATGCCTATGTTTAATGCAATAAATTGATTTTTTTTAACTTTAACGACCGTTAAGTCAAAAGGTATGTACGTTTAGATAAACTATATCTTATATTATAAAGTAGAGTAGTAGTAAAGTATTATAGAGTAGAGTAGTAGTATACTCTATTATAGAGTAGAGATGTTTGTCCGCCTGAAACTCGATTACCAGAACTCGCACGACTTTCAAACTTTGGGTGCATATGAAGAAAAACTGCTAAATTGAAATCTAATTGGCTATTCATCACTCAATCAGACGGCTCGAGAGCTACAGCGGTGTTAATGTTAATGTGTTTAGTCTGAAATCCCGAAATACTTATTGGAGGCATTATCAGTTAATACAGTTCAGAGAATTGCCAGCACAAACGCGAGGCTTTTCAAAAAAAAGCCGTAATACGTCTGAGATGGTTTGAAACTAAAGTAAGATAGAGCAATAATATCGAGCTGCGTTGAAGCAAGTATCCAACAATTACGTAATAACAATGCCTCAACAATCAAGACAACGATTAGACGTTAAATAGCTTTCCGTGAGCGACAATAATGAGAGGAACTTCTGAAAACACTGCGAAGTAGAAGGAACAAAAAGATTCGAACAATAAATCCTTTGCCAATAGCAATGCTCTTTTCCTGTCAATGTTCACATAAGGCCTCAAGAAAATGAATGATGCATTTCATAATCATTCTTCACTTAGACGACTCGTGAATTCCCATTGATCATGATAATGGATTCTTCCTTCATCACCAGACTGGAAAATCGTGACAAAGAAAGTTATCGCAACTGCAGCAAAAATAAATTTCTGATACGCTATCTGTCCCGGAAAGTATATGGGAAACCAGCACTGAGATAAGAGACATCTGATGTGTAGATATACAGGTAAACAGCGAGAGAAAATTAAAAACAGCTGTTTCAAAATACTCCATTTTTCATCGTTACTATTCGAGAGTGACCGTCTGGCACAAATAGATTAGATAAACCGATAAACATCTCTCTTGATCGAGCTTCTTGGATGATTGTATAACGAAGGGGTGTACACCGCAAGTACTACGCCATAAAAAACCATCTTCAGCGTTCTTAAATGACTAAATTAAAGATTTTGATCGATAACCAGTACTGAAATGAAGGCTTCCACTGCAATAAGGTTCCATATATGCGATGATTTCCGGGGAATCGGTAGAAATGACGATGTTTCGCCAACGTTGATGGTGGCTTCTTCGGGTCGGAAGTGACGTTCACTGACTTTGTAATGTTGTAATTACAACGGCTATTTGGAGCTTTTCTCGAACTCTGAAGTACACTGCGGTCCTCAGATGTTCTGCTGTAGTTTCAGGTTTCTTTTGATGCTTGAATTTGTTGTTGTTTGTTATTTAGGGGGCGTCGACCACCATTATAGTGCACCATTATTGCATCATTTACTTGTTTAGGTTGAAACCATTGTTGTTGTATCGCAGTGGTGTCATAGTGACCACATAATCGCGTCAGAGGCGGTGAGGGTATACTCAACATTTTGTGTAATACAGTGCTGATATTTCTTGTGGTGTAGGATGATTAACGGGTAATGTTGGTACATGCATTTTAAGGTACGGTAGGTTAATTGAATTTCGAATTTAAAATGATTTTTTTATGTTGTTTAAATGCTACTCATGCCTATTGGAGCATAGATGAATTTAAGAACTCTGTTTCGGGGACGTGTTCAAAGTTTTTTAAAGAGCGCACTAGCTGTGCGACTCGTTTCGAGCTAGCGTATAGGGCGGTGGGGAAGATGAGACTACCCCCCCCCCCCCCCAACTGTGTCCAATTATCTCAAGACATAAATTAGTAACATCAAAAAAAAAAGCTAGAAAAAGCACCAAAAATACGAAACCGCCGATAGTGTGGACCAATTTCACAAACTAAGGAAGCAAGTCCAGAAAGAAATTAAAAACGATCGAATCCAAAGATTAATGGAATGGGAAACTTTAATGAAGATATGAATAACCTCTGGAAAATCATTTCGATAATCAACGGGAAAAAGACGAACGACAGCGGATT
Organism: Ladona fulva; assembly: GCA_000376725.2. Classification (NCBI taxonomy): domain Eukaryota; kingdom Metazoa; phylum Arthropoda; class Insecta; order Odonata; family Libellulidae; genus Ladona; species Ladona fulva. The sequence continues at coordinate 27,695 of KZ308877.1, forward strand.
TAAAGTTCGATAATAATATCATCATAAATGATAAAGATAAAAGTGAAGCTTTCAGCGATTATCAGAGCAATATAATGTACTAGCGGAAGTGCCCGTTGATTATCAACGGGGAAAATACGAGAATGCATGACAAAGATGGAATTAGTCGTCAGGGGGACGGTTTGTTTACAACCTCAAAATGTTCTCGTATTTTATCAAAATTCTCGCAATTTCGAGTCGAAGGTAATGTTCCATGGCCGTTATAAGAATTTCCTTTCATTTGGTGCTTGTCTCGATTTCATACTGTGTATAAAGAAATCTCTTGAAGCCGTATTAATGTAAGTGGCGGTGGTACAACAAAACCCCTTTTTCTCTCTCCTCTTCTCTCTCCTCCCAAACTTATATATCCACACCAAAGTATTCAAAACAACACACCGAAAGAGGAAAAACCCAAATAACGTCAAATGGTCTCAGATCATAAGAGAGAAATGCTGTGTCGTCAGCAAATAGAAGATTTGTAACGTTTTTTGAAGCGGGGATGTCATTCATATAACAGTTAAATAGTATTGGACTGAGGACAGAGCCTTGTGGAAGTCCTGCTGAAAGGGGTGCAGTGTTTGATAGAGCGTTGTCTATTTTAATTTGAATCTGTCTGTTATGGAGGAAATTTTGGGTTAGGTGTATTAAATACGTAGGTAGTGTAAGTTGTGAAAGTTTATATATTAGCCCTTGATGCCATACCTTGTCGAAGGCTTTTTCTACATCTAAAAACACCACATGTGAGACTTTTTTTCCATGGTTTATTCCTTGTGTAATGTTGCCGACTAGATTTAGTAATTAGTGATATGTAGAGTGTTTTTCCCGGAAGCCCATTTGATCGTGAGTGATGAATAATGAATAATAATGAATGCTTGTAAATGTTGTTTGATGCGGTGAAGGATGGTGATTTCGAAGATCTTGGAAAGGGTAGGTAGGAGGGAGATAGGGCGGTGGTTTTCGGGTTGGGTGGGGGTTTTTATTGGGTTTGGGGAAGAGGATGACGCGCCCTAATTTCCAATGGGGTCGGGAGACTGAGTGTGTTGCATTTATACAATTTCTGTCCGCTGGTGAAGTGAATGATGTATTTTTTGACAAGAGCGAAAAGAGGGTTGAGTACGGAATGGGCCCTTTGTCACTGTTCGTAAGTCTGCTTCGGTTCCGGTGTATAAAGATGCCTTCACATGCATCTAACTTAAAATTATTTTGCACCGTTTTCAATAATATAATAATAATAAATCGTCTTTATTTATGGGCGAGATTGAGGCTAATTAGTCTCTTCTTACATCTAACCCTTAGTCATTGTACATAGAAAGAAAGAGGTATTGGGAGTTAACTAAAAAGAAGGAACTACTATATGGGTTTTTAAAAAAACCTAAGTCTGCACTTAGGAAAAAAATAAAATAAAACCCTGCAAGAAAACACCCACGTGAAAAACCTGCGAAGCCCACTAACAGTGGCGACTAAAAATTTTTAAATAAGAGGGGAAATTTAGTAAAAGAAAAGTGTCAGTAACAAAGCTGAAAAAAGGGGAAAAAATGAAAAGCAGACAGAAAGAAATGCATAAGTCTTGAAAAAATTCTGACAAAAACTGATGTTGGATTTGAATTATAAGAAGTAGGCAGTAATATATGATAAATGAGAATATTAAAGGTAATATGAAAATATCGAATAAAGATGAAATATTGAATAATAAACTGAAAAAACAACAATTTACATAATGCAACAATTATGAAAATACAATTGCAACAATTTACATAAGAAATTCAAATCAATATACCAATGGTAACGTCAACTTATTCTTCTTCTTCAAGTAGAAATTAATAAAACATGATGTAAATATCAAAATCATCACGAAAATTACAGTAAAATTAAATAGACACAACAGCTTATTTCTACCAATGGTAATGACAACTTCTCAGTCAAAATAGACAAAACATGAAGAAAATAGCACAATTAAATCAATACTACTGAATAATATCATACAATAATAGTCTTTCGATTACAATATATTCCATTTAAATCTAAGCAAAGAAAATTATTCTATGTACAGAGACAGAGAAAGATGTTTAATGTAATGAAAGATGTAATATGATGTTTTCCAAAGTAATGTGGTGGTTATTCTCTTGTATATGTTGAGCGACACTCGATATCCTGTTATATTTGAAATGTGCAAAATGTTCTTTATATCTAGTTTCGATCCTCCGTTTCGTTTGACCAATATAAATACGATCACAGTTTCCACGTGAAATTTGGTAGATCCCTGATCTGTGTAGTGTTGGGGTGGGACCCTTAGGGTTGGGAAGTGAATTAGAAAGTTTATTATTGTTTACAAACACCGGGTGGAAACCAAATGGGGATAATGCTTAGTGTAGTTTGTTATTCCTAGTGCATAGGGGACTTTAATAAATTTCCTTTCTTCTACGTGGTTTGGGGTTAGAGTGGAGCAATGTTTCAGCCTCTTTTTATGTTTATGTTTTCTTATGATTATTTGTATTACTTCAGAATCAAACCCGTTTTTTTGATGAACTTGAATTCTCGGTTGAAGTTGGTTTTCGACAACGGTGTGTTCAATAATCTCCGTACCATGAAATGAAAGGGTGTTAACTTTTGGGAGATATGATGGTTGGAACTATTGTGAATATATTTGTCGGTATGAGTGGGTTTTCTATATACACTGAAAGTTAACTCCTTCCCTCTCCTTGTAAGGTCTAAGAAATTTAAAGTTCGATTGGTTTCTTCCTCTACCTTGAAGTTTATTGATTCAAATTGAGTTTAACTTGTCCAAGAATTCTGGGATGGCTTCTTTTGATTTATCGTAAACTGCAAACACGTCATCTACATATCTCAACCAAATCCTGGGAAAATAACGGAAATTTGTTTTACAACGTTCTTCAAAATGTGTCATGAACAATTTTACATGGAAAGGAGATAAACAATTTCCCATAGATGTTCCTTCGGTCTGTTTATAAAATTTGCTGTTAACTTGAAAATGTCCTTCGTTCGTACATGCTTTTTTAAGTTTGACATATTCTTCTACTAATTCATTCGGTAAACTCTGTTTTATGAGCCATCTCTCTAAGTACTGGAATCTGATTTCTAAAGGGATACTCGGGAACAAGGATTTAACACCAAAAGAGACCAGTATCTCTCGATCGTTAATCGTCACGTTATGTAGTAACTCTATCAAATGAGATGTGTTTCTGATATTGGATTCTTGCTCCAAGGGCCAAACCTGAAACAGTTTGTAAAGCCATTGTGCTATTTTATATGTAGGAGAATTAATAGATGATATTATGGGTCTGAGAGGAATGTGTTCTTTATGAATTGTTGGGAGGCAATGCGTTTTCGGTACGCAAGGATTAGATATATGTAGTTGAAAGTTGAGTTTCTTGTCAATGAGGTTGTGGCACTGCTTAGTGATTTCTTTTATATTCGAAATCATATGGTTGAGAGGATTTTTTTGACCATGTATGTATGGACCTCCTAGTAAGGTGTTCACCTTATTATAATAGCTAGATTTGTCTAAAATGACCACCTTGTTCCCTATATCTGCCTTTAGATAAAAACAGTCTTTGTTATTGAGGGATTTGACGGCGTCGTATTCAAATTTTGTCTTGCTTATGACTGTTTGCGGTTTAGAGAGATTCTTTTGTATGTATGAGGAAAGAATTCCTAATACAATCCTTGTATGATTCTTTGAGGTGTTTGATAGAAGATTCGATATCCTTAATAGTGTCCTCTATCGGTGGTTTTTTATGTGGGAGGGTGTATTTGAGACCTTTATCAAGAAGAGAAAACTCCGAATCTGTGAATGTTTCGTTAGACAAGTTTACGACATTGTCAAAATGGGTTGCGTTGTTTCCTTTGTTTTGTCTCCTATACGATAATTGTGTCGATCTGAGAAAGAGAAATTTCCGTCAAAGTTTTCTTGCTTTTTCAAGCCTTTTGTGTTGCGTGACTTCACATGTTTTAATCAAATAAGTGTCCCAAAGGAAAGATTCAATGGGGTTCAAACCTTTTGTCAGTTTGAGATCGATTTCATACTTCTGCGTTTCTAACATGCCGCGTTTTCCGTGTAATCTCCTGATTTCTACATCAATCCAACGTTGGTTATCGAAAATGATGGCTCTTTCGGCAGCCTGGTTAGATGTTTCGGGGAATATGTTGGTAAAATTTGGGAAGATACTGGACTTTCTACATTCCTTTAGGAATTTGATGTCCTCACCAATAGTAGCAACCTTAGTGTGCAATTTATGGAATAAATTCAGCTCCGTTGGCCGGAAAGCCATGATCATATATAAATCTTGGAGACAAGGCTGATATGAAGTGTAAAAAGAAATCTCCTGAAGCCGTATTTACGTAAGTGGCGGTGGTACAACAAAATCCCTTCTTTTTCTCTCTCCTCTTCTCTCTCGTCCCAAACTTATCTATCCACACCAAAGAATTCAAAATTTCGTACGGCTATTCTTTCTGATTTAATTTTGCGAATAAAATAAAACATTTAAAAAGCGATAAAAGTGAGTTTTACGTGCGTTTCTTGTGGAAACAGTTTTAAACGTCTGGAGTCGCACGGGGGACAGTTAGGTGAATAATAAGTTTCCATTTATCTGCCTGGGGAAGACATTTAACTGTCTTCAAAGCTTGAAACTTGTGCGACGTCTGGTTCGCGAGTTTTAGGCGGACAAATACACACACACAAACTATATACTTTACATTTCGGATACAAAGCCTTCATCCTCGGGGGGTCTCCACAAAGCCGAGAATGGAGGCTTTGTCTCCGAAATGATCATTGGGCTTCCCAGAAATCGGTAATCCGGAGCTTCCCGTTTGTCTCTGAGCGCGAGTTCCGCTTGCCGAAAGACGGCTTACGGAGTGTTTTTAAACCTCTAATTCATATACAGCCGTGTTCCAACCTTCTTTTTCTTACATACGCAAAGCCGAAGGACAGGACGGGGTAACTGCGAAAATTATTAAGGTATTCCCCTAAAGGAATGTTGGTTACTTACTCGAGATTTACAACAAATGTCTCGAATTGAATAATTTTCCAGCTGTTATAATGATCCCGAAGCCGGATATCGGATATATAATACCGGATAGTAAAATAAATAATAATTTTTTAATACCCGTAGGAGTATTAAAAATTACCGACCAATAAGTTTATTACCAATACTCGGCAAGGTCGTAAAAAGAAAAATTTTAAGCAGAATCAAACTGACCATCGCACAATACAATTTAATGCCATATTTTCAGGAAGGTTTTCGGCTTGGGGTCCCCACGGTTCAACAGACTAGCCGGGGATATTAAAGGGGATTTAACAGGGGCCAGGAAACGATCGCCTGCTTGCTGGACTTACAGTCCACGTTTGACAAAGTATGGCACGACGGTGTCATATATAAATTAATACAAATGGGTTTTTCTTCGGATATTACTTAAGTTATTTATCAAACAGAATATTTCGTGTTAGGATCGGCTCAATTACGTCCAAGGACTGGTGTACCACAGGGTCCCTTTTGTCCCCCACCCGTTTTAATTATAATCTCGCGAATGCCGTTCCCCAAGGATATTCGGAGTTGGTTCACGACTGGGCATCCGAATGGAGAGACAGGGTGAATCCAACCCCGTGTTCGAGAATGGTATTGAAAACAAAGGGTGCCTCATACCTGGGTGGTATTTAGGGCTCCCGGGTTGCGCGTTAGCGGTACCCATACCACTACCACTATCTTAGAGATTTTCGTGTTGTACCAATATGGGTAACTTAGTATTCGGCGATCTATTTTCACTCTGGACAGTGGCGACATTCAATATTTTTTCCTCCACTACTCGCAATGACTTAGCTGCCGTTGCCTCGTTCTTTGTCAAGGCCGTAGGAACATAAAACGCCAATCTTTATCGCCATTTATATTCCCAAGTTGGAACGAGAGGACGTTTTGGCAGCGGCTGCTGCATATCTGAATCGTGCCATCGCATTCGCTATCGGTAGTTGTAAAAACACCGCGATGGGACGAGGAATAGAGATTATTCAAGCTCAACTTGGATGAGAAAATACTGATGTCACGCAGTGGAAGGTATGAATCGGTGTGCTGCAAGGGCCGGTTGCATTGGTTGTGCCCAGAGAAGTGTGCCCAAAGGCTGCTTCGCCGCTATAGATGATTGTAACTATTTAAATGAAGACGCGTAAATAAACATTATAGATATATTTGGAAAATGTTTATTCCTGTTAACAGATGACAATAGTGTCGACCAGAGCTATTTTAGTGTAGAATAGTGTAGTTTATTTGCATAAGACATTACAAATGTATAGGATTGTCATAAAATTAAAACAAATATAAAGAAAATCATGTACATGTAAAAATTGCATAAAATAGACTGACAGGTTTTGTTAATTACAATTGCTAAAAACATAAGACAAATCTCATAGCAATTAATTTAGAGTCAAAAAAAACTCCAATCCTCTATAATCGATGGATTTTCTGTTTGCACCTGAAGATGATGTCATGCTTAGAAACCCAGATTGTGTGATGTATTTTTGTGGCGTTTTTGTATATATTATTTTGGTCACCTTGCTTCAGTTTAAACAGATTTGTATAATATCATGTCCACCTCTATTTATCTAACAAATGCACATATCAAATATTTTATACCTAATCAATATTCAAACATAAGGCATCATCCATGCATCAACCTCAAAGAAACAAAAAAATCTAGCATATCCCACACCTTTCATCCCTCCCCAAAAAACCCTTTCCCTTTCTTTTGGTTCCATATATGTCCTTTTCTTTACTGTTTACCATCATTGCCAGAAGATGAATGGAAAGTTCGAAACCAATGGTTGCTAACCAAATATATTCTGTGGAATAGTACAAGTTATCACCATTAATTTCTACATCATTAATATCAAATTCCAAACATTGCCATAGAAGATTAATTAATAATAATAATAATAACGTCTTTATTTTAGGAGAATTTCGGTCTATTGAGACCATACTTACAATTAACCTAGACGAATACAAATAACCATGCCCTAACCAGGATTCAAAGGACATCGGCATTGCTAGGCTAACACACTAACCACTATGCCACCGAGGCTGGTGTAGTGGTTAACATGCTAGCCTAGTTACTTAATTACATACCTTTTACATCAAAGCTGGTATTATCAAGTACAAGAAATATAAGATGCAGGCTTTAAAATTTAAAAAATTTGTCTAGCAGTTCTTTCACCTGTAATTTGTTGCATGCTAATGCACATATTATTCAAGTTTCTCTCTAATGGAGTGACTTCCTTAAAATTACTGCATGGTTTGAGCTCATGAAGAATTAGGGTTTGCCTCTAATTTTAGACAATTCAAATTAGATCAAATGAATAAGCTCTTTTTTTTGCATAATTTTGCCTGTCATGAGAATAATTTTTTTCAACGTAC